>PVIH01010091.1:0-42995 GCA_004025045.1 Sigmodon hispidus
TGTGCCTCTTTAGGGTATACACCCAGAAGTGGTATTGCTGGGTCCTTGGGGAGATTGATTCTCAATTTTCTGAGAAACCTCCATATTGTATTCCAAAGTGGCTGAACAAGCTTACAATCCCACCAACAATGGAGGAGTGTTCCCCTTGCTCCGCATCCTCTCCAGCATAGGCTGTCATCTGTGCCTTTTATCTTAGCCACTCTAACATGTGTTAGGTGGTACCTCAAAGTTGTTTTGATTTGCATTTCTCTGATGGCTTATAACTTCTGATGGATACTGATTCTCAGGGATGGAATTCAGAATAGGGAGAACACTTGCCAAGTGTTTCTTTATAGATAAATTATTGCACATTCACATCTCTTCTTTGTTCTACTTACATTCCTAGATTTAGTTATGAATATTTTATTTATCTTGTTCAAAAATTATCCTCATTTTTTCTATATCTTCTTTTGTTAATCATCTACATAGATGCCTAAGATAACCAGGGTTTAAGGGAAACTCTGATAACTTTGGTTCATATTTGTTATTCAAGATTCTTGTATTCACTTTATATTTTAGCTTGATAGTACTCATCTACAGATATATTTAAATGTAAAATTTATATTTATTATAAAATGTTCAGCTGTAAATTTAAGAAGTGCTATTTGTTTACCCATGTCAAATGTGTTGGTCAATCTAAGTTGTGAAAGTGATGAGAGAGACCTCTATATGTAAAAAAATTAGGTTAATTGGGTTATATATATATATTTCCTCAATAAACCTAATCAAGATGTTAATATTAATATACATATATATTAAATGTGATACTATTCCTTGTATGGTGATCATGGATTAGAAGGCAGAAGTTAAATAAATATAGACATTCATCTCTCTCTGATTACTGATTATGAATTTAATGTGCCTAGTTACCACAAGCTACTGCTACTCCAACTTTCCAGCCTGGAAGTATTGCAACCAATCTGTGAGCCAATGCAAAACCTTTCTTCTTTTAGATGCTTTCCTTAGGGTATTTTATTACAGCAACAGAGAAATAAGAAAGATGGTAAATTGCTGAAGAGAAGTGGGGCCACTATGTGATATAGCTGACAATGTTCTTTGGCTTTTGTAGCTGGACATGTATGAGTTTCATAATTTTTCTTGAAAAACCTCTAGCATCCCAGAAGCAGAATTTTTCATTAAAAGTTTATTATAAAAAACTTGTAAATATAAGTAGTAACTTTAAAAACTCTCAAAAAAAAACTACTTTAAGAAACCTACTCACTGCAGTCTGCATAGCTATTATCATAAAACCTTGCAACAAATATTGGTTGAAGATGTGGGGATTGATGTTCAGTTTGAAAATTTCACAAATAATTTAAAATATAACTGCTATAGGACCTAGTTATTTTATTTCTAAACATACATCTTGAAAACTCCATATTCAATCAGAGTTACTTTTGCTCCTTTTTATGTTATGCCAATGAAATGGAGCCAATCTATATCTCCACGAAAAGCTGAATCAGTAATGAGAGAATCTGAGATACATACATATATATATGTTTGTGTATTATACTTTATATACATATAATGTACCTTTTATATATTCTATAATTATAATATACATATCTGTATCCCACGATATATATACACACATATATATTATACCCTAAAGTTGTATATATTATACAAACACATACATATATACATATATCTATAGGTAGAATACAATTTTTGTAATTATATTTTGAATGAGTGCTTCTCATTTTCTTTAATTTTTATGAGTTCCCAGTTAAGATATTACTATGAGTCTCAGATGAGCCTTGGACTTTGGCTCTAAATGCTGTTGCAACTGTTAAACTGTGTTGGAACTTTCAAGGAGGATGAAATAAAATTTTGCAGTAAAAGATGATCCTGAGAATACTGGGCCCAGAAAAAAAATTGTGACAGTTACTCTTGTCATCTTTACAGTCCTAGAATCATTTGGGATATAGGCCTCTGGCTACATTGTGGAAGATTATTTTGATTAGAGTAGTTGGTATAGGAAGGTCCACCTTAATTGTGGGTGGCATTCTTCTCTGGGTGGAATATTCTGTACTGTTAAAAAAGAGAAAAACGTTATATGAGTTTCTGGCCCAGCCAAGTCCCAAGATCCAGAACTGCCCGCTGCTGCTACTCAGCTCCCACAAATGACTTAGAAGATTATATTAAAACATGCTGTTGAATCTATGGCTATGGCTTATTGCTATCTAGCTTCTGGCTTAATGCATTCCTAATAGTCTGTCATGCTGAGTAGCCCATGGCTTGCCTATTTCTTTACATCTTTCTTCTTGGCTGGCTGGATTAAGTCTCGGCCTTACTCAGCCGTCCTTCTCCTTTATCTATGCTCTGATTTTCCACCTACTTCTAAGATGGTACTTTGCCAATTATCCAATGAGATTTCATAACATAAACAAAGACATTCCACATCAAAATAATTCCTTTCTTTTGATTTTGGAATATCATGTGGTCAGCTCTTTCTGCCTTGACTTCCTCACCATGAGGTTCTATATAAGTGGTTCTCAATCTTTCTGATGCTGTACTTTTAAACATAGTTCTGGTACCCCCCCACTATAAAATTAGTTTTGTTTCTACTTCATAACTATTATTGTGCTATTCTTACAAACTGTGATATAAATACCTGATTTGCAGACATCTGATATGTTATCCTTGTGAATCATCCAATTTTCAAAAGGATCATAACCCAGAGCTTGAGATCTATACCCTGTGATAGACTGTGATACAAAAATTGTGATACAAGTTTAAAAAAAAAGAAACTTTTTTTAAATTTCCTTTTGTCAGGATATTTACACAATAGCTAACAGGAAAAAACTATCAAATAAAATTGAATGACAATATATTAATTATTTTAATGGAAATTAAATAATTGATGTGTTTGTTAAGTAAGTAGGATTATAAAGAGTAAAATATGAACACTGTGGCAGTAATTAGATGATAATGATAGGAAAAAATTCATACCTTTTCCATACAATTAAATGATAATGGTACAGCATTAGAAGTCACAAGATTAGAAGAGGGGTGATCATCTGACCTGAGAGAGTCTCCAAGAACAGAGAACTACTTGGAAGTGTCTGGGGCCTCAGAATCCTCACAGAATCCCATTGATCCAGATACTTTAAAAGCATCATTATGGAAAAGGTGCCTGGCAAAATAAGTATAGGTTTCCTGGCTAAGATACTGGAAGTAAACTTTCCATATTACTTCCACTCCCATATCTGGGAAGGCATGCAAGTCACCAGGTACTTTGGTTCTGAAGGAAGAAGATGAGCTAGACCTGTGAGGTCACAAAGTCTTGTGAGATCCAGAACAGCTGTAACACAACAAAGGAATAAGACACAGAAAGCATTGTTTCTCCCATTTTGAGGTTTAAAGTCATGTTTTTACGTATGTCCTATTAAGAAATCCTCACAATAGCCAGACAAGTATACAAAAAGTTATTTGCAGAATCAGAATTTCAATTCTAGTGATGACATGCAGCAATATTATACTACTGACAAACACAAAACCATTCTGATTTCTAGAAAAACGCATTCCTAGTCAAATTCCTATGGACATTAGTCTCCAAGGATGTGGCCAAATAGAGCCATTAGAAGATTATAATGACACTAAAACACAGTAAAAAAAAAATCACTGCACACCACTGAAACAGTGTAGCTCCATCAGTGCAGAGTCGGTAGAGTTCTCGGGAATGTTAACTTTCAGTTCTTCAGGACACCCATTCCCTCCACAATACAATTTTCTTTCATCTTCTGTCAGCAGAGACATTAAGCCAGAAGTGGAGGCTGGGGGTTTCCACTGCTGAGCGTCAGAGCCACATACGCTTTTTTGCTCCCTTAAGGCTGTGGTCAATGGGCAGAAACCTGTCTTCCCAGAGAAGCAGTTCACTGACTTCCACTCAGAGAGCTCTCAATGGCATCATGAACTACTATTTAGCACGGCTGGTTGGTCTTTTTTATGACTCAGGAACACAGATTTTCAAGGAACATTTGAAGGAAGTCTACCATATCCGTGTTTTCTTCAACATAAAGTTATTTGAAAAATACTACTGTTATCTTTGGCAAAATTTTACCCTGGCACAGAATTATTTTTGCACCCTGTCAGCCTTTTTGTAATAATAAGCATGAATTTATTTATTGTAAAAATTGTTATCACATGTGTGTACATATGTGTATTAGTACATATAATATTGTGTAGGAAACAAATGTGGAGGTCAGAGGACAACAGTGTGAACTTAATTCTCCCCTTTAATCTTTATGTGCATTTCAGGGACCCAGTTAAGGTGCCCTGGCTTGTGTAGCAATGCTTTTATACATTTGGCACTATCAAGCCCCAAAGTTCATATTAATTATATTGATAAAGAAGATAAATGCTATTTTTATAAATATCTTTTACTGTGATCAAAGGAAATACTATTTATATTAAGAGCATCATTATGTTCATTTTCCTTTAATACTCAAATCCAAACAGTTTGTAATGAACAAAGTGTGAGTTAATCCTCACATCAGTGACCCTACTCCAAGACAGAAACTTTAAATGTATTCCCTTGTCGGATGCTTCACACTTGAACTCTGCATCCAGGTGTGGCTTTATGTACCTACCAGGAATAGTCAAAAAGTTATGAGCATGTTGAAATCAATGGAGAACAGTTCATATCTTAAATGCTTACCTACTAAAAGAGTTTTATGAAATTGCTAAGCAATTTTAGCAAAACTATTTTTTTAGTGTAAATGATTAATATCAATGTAAAGTAAAAGGATTTTATTGTGCAAACTTAATGTAATACAAAATTTTATTGTACAAGTAAAAGCAATTGATTACATATTCATATAAGGTGGACTTTAAAACAATTGCAAATTTCTGTGTATTATTAAATTATCTTCAATCTAAAATTACATATTCAAATATTAACCTAATTTTTATGTGCTAAATAAATATTATTTTAAAATATTGGCATTAATTTATTATTGTAAGTTATATTTTGGCTTCATATCATATATCAAAAAAGATGTCATTACATTTAATGTTATTCAAATAGCTTTTCAAATTTCCAGTGAACTTACACTCTCATGAGGAAAAAAGTTCAAACTATGGCCTTGGGCCTAGACTGTAACTCAAGGGAAAGATTCTCACGTTTAATTATCATGTTGCTCTCTTTGTCTAACCATAAAAAATAACTCTCAATTGTTCTACCACTTGGGATGAGATTGAAATTCAACAAAACTGATTAAAATTTTCACCAGGATATATCTATACTACTGTAAACATTGCTACATTATTTTGTTCTGTTTTTTGTTGATATATTTTTTGAATAATATTATTCAGAAATTACTAATGAACATAATGTGTTTTACACTCTTTGTGTTATCTTGCAATGAGATGATAGGGTCTTTGATATATTAATTAATGATTTATTATAGCATATTGAATGACTTTTGACCCAAATTTATAAGTAATTTTTGCAAGTCTTCAAAAGACAAAATTTCATATTTAAAGGTAAGAATTGTATAATTTGTATTATATTTTTGCTTCTCTATATATTAAATATACTAAACCAATACAATTTATGTAACTTTTTTTAAACTGAAATTACTATTTCTTTTTGAGCATTATTTAATATTCATTTTGTAAATATTTTTAAATCATTGCATATGAAATAATACCTTCTGGAATATTTCCCTTCATCTCTTCTCTCTTCTTCTCTTACCTCTTCCCTCCTTTCTTCCTATCTTATTTTCATCTTCATATTATGCTGTGAAACAATGCTCTTTGTAGTTTTACAGTATAGCTTCTTTAAATTATTGATTAGAAACTGATGGTCGAATAAAACTAAAAAATCTTACCCTAATACAATTGTTACTTACAGGGATTATTTCTATTTCATAAAGATGATTCTTTTTCCATTCTGAATTATTGAGATCATCAGCATTTAGATAACAATGGATCATGAGCAAGGACTTCTCATATTTTTCTCCCCAGAAACAAAAAGTGCCTTTTTATGCTTGACAGTTAAGTATGGCGATGTGTTATTTGCTGTTTGAATAACTCCAACAAAGACTTCTTTTGCTGTAGAAAATATCTTTCTTCCTGGGGGAGTGAAAGGCATTTTCTACTTACTCTTTGTACTCCCCTATTGTTCAAATAATGCAAGGATGTGCTTGCAGGTGGGTGTAATTGAAAGCCAAAATGAGTTTCTCTAAAGATTTCCTGGGTCACTTTCCCGGGGCAGAATGACTAGCCCCTGTAGGTTTATGATTCAGGCATACAAAGTTTGCAAGAAATTGTTAGAAATGCCTAACTCACTGCTTTCCTCTATTTCTTAGCAATAGTGTACCCTGCCACAAATAAGCTTCAGGTTTTTTATGTCAATAATTTTCTTCACAAACAGCTATTCTTTAATATATTAATATGTAATTTCACTTCATTTAAACTTAAGAGCCACTTTGAATGAGTTATACATCCATCATAATTGAGTTTTTGTAGGTGAATTAAGTTTACGTGTTTAAATTTTCCTAGTTCTGAAAGAAGACAATTTTTCTTATACTATCTGCTTAAAGCAGACAAAATAATTACGGTCATGTTCCCATATTATTTCCTCATTATAATTTCACATTGTTCATGTACATCTCGTTTTAACACACATGTTTTCATGTGCTTCATGAGACATTTCAAGGCTCACAGTGATACAAACAGTGAAAATAAGTGCCCATTTCAGAGTCCAGACAAATGTCTTTTAATGTCCTTAAGAGATTTTAACTTCACATTAACAAAGAAGTAAATGTGTTTACAACACATTTTACCCTTTGGATTGCCACCACAAAGAAGCATTTTTCATCAACCAGTACAGAAGTTATTGCTACCCTGTTTTAGATGGCCCAAAATGAGTATAAATCATAGTTTCTCAATGTATTTTGAATGTGTAGTTAAAAAATCTTGTCTACTTACAAAAGGTAGACTATACACACACCCACACATACTCACACTGGAGAGTATTTGAAATGCATATGGCAACTCTGAAGCCTATGAAAGATAGATCATGCCTCATAAATTCTGAGAGCACAGAGTAGGAAACTTTTCACATAGAAGTGGTTCTCAACCCTCCTAATGCTGTGACCCTTTAATACAGTTCCTATTGTTGTGGTGACACCTGACCATAAAATTATTTTCACTGCTACTTTATAACTGTAATTTGCTATGTTTTTATATGTAATGTAAATATCTGGTATGAAGGATATCTGTTATGCAATTCCTATGAAAGGGTCATTTGACCTCAGAATGGTTGAGACCTGCAAGTTGAGAACTACTGCCCTATAGCCTTGACTTTGGACTCCCTCCCCTAATTGTTCTCCTGGAAGGGAGATATCCATGAATGATTTCTGATTTTTTGTTTACCCAATGCTTTCTGTCTGTTATGCTAAGAAAATGAGGCCAGTCAGCATCCATTTATACAAGAACATTCTTTAGCTTCAAAGTTCTATAAAACAATGACAATGACAGTTTCGATTTTTGCTTTCTAACTTCCCTTGAGATACACAAGAGAATGCATGCAACAAATATTCTATCAATGTATTCATTGTCATCAAAGTTGGTTCAGTTCTTAGTGTATTAAACTAGGTAAAACATAAGATTCTGTCTAATTACACATATGTTACAGCAAAAAAAGACATAGCTTTCACTAAAAGAAAATATTGTAAGAAACTAAATTTTATTACATTTTGTTTTCATATGAGAATACACAAAGATTCCATGAATTTAAGCTAGAAAAGTATTTCTCTGCAGCTACAGGCAGATGGATTTGGGCATGTCCATTTTGAAGCCTCTCTCAGTCCTGACCGGTTTCTTCTCCAGAGACTCTCAGTACTGACAAGTGACCTCTTTACCTTGTATTGGACATATTGATCCAAAAACTGCTCACAAAACCTGCCCTGATTTTCTGCCTCCCAAATCACACAGGACTACTGTGTTGACCTCAAGTCTCTCCAGTGAGGTAGAGTGTTATACTCCCCTCTGGCATGTGATGGATATGCCCTGACCCCATGATATTTGATGTTTAGAATCAAATTTTCCCACTATGCACAACACTAAACTAAAAACACTATTCCATCTTAAATAGCAAAATCTCAGTTACAGAAATAAATGCAGTGCTTCTAACAATTATAGGTTGTTAAGGAATGAAACAATTAGAAAGACTCCAGCAAATGGAAAATACTGGTGATTTTCTAGGTCCGCTTCAGTAATACAGTTAGTTCATTTAATAGGGAAAGGAAAGATTCAGCCTACAGTAGAAATTTTGTGGACCGAATATAGAAATAAGCATTTGTTTTATTGACCAGTGTTTCTTAAAAATGTATAGTATCTTGATAAATTTCTTAATATTTATTATTAAGGGAATAGAATTTGATTTCTAATGCATGTCAAATTTATTCAAATACAGCATGAACCAAAGTGTAGAGTTTATTAATTATTTTAGAAAGACTATTCTTTTGTTACAGGGGATTGCCAACATAAGGGCAATTCCTCAAGGCATTCCGTTTACATTTGGTGAAAAAATAAAGGAATCTAAGCTTCCTGACCAAAAAGTCCAGTAAAATATAGCTTATCCCAGCACAGGCTCTAAGTCAAACGTTTACTAGCATTGGTTGGTTCTCCACAAAATTTCCATATGCCCTTATTTACGCCTCTCTCAAGGCATAATTTTGACTCACAGTTAAATAATCTCTCACAGAAGACTGTAAACTTTTTGAAAAGTTCTGGTTATTATAATATTTCTGCATTTATATTCCATCACATCAGTATTAAAGACTTTCAGTTACAGTGCTGCTGGGGATAAAAAGCTAAAACGCCTTTGCTCACAGGTGCATTAAATCCTATTAAAGAATCTTCCTTATAGCACATACCTCATTACTGCATACAAAGGCCTGGATTATAAAATGAAGGTGAAGTGTACAAAGTATGATTTGCTATTACTTGGTGTGCATATGCTGAAGTCATTAGGTTTTACACTGTGCTCGAATGATAGCAGGTTTCATATTCCTATTGAGGACTTCAGTGGAGGCTGCTTCTGGGTCAAGCACACTGACATGGGGTTATGTCTCTCAATACTGGGGATGAAAAAACTTCCTTAAGTAGATTTGCACAGCAGCGAGGTTCGTTCTTCTACGACTTTATGTGCAATAGCAGCATCAGGTCAGCGAACAGGCCATCATGGGGGAATCAAATGAAACTGAACTGAAAAGAAAAAAAAAAGATATAAGGCTAAATTAGGTGATTTAAACATTTTCCTTTAAGCTTATACAAAATCCTCTGGCTATAAAATCCTGCATAATACTTTCCTGGATTTCTATGTTGCAGACATATAAATATTAACTAGTTCAGAGCTGGACTGGTTGAGCTCCTTAGGAAAGAAAAGCTTTGTCTGTGGCAAAGTATTTTCTGTCAAGCAGGTACCTTGATCCCATTTCAGTTTTCCTATTGGAGCCATTTAAACTAGCCCCAAAAGAGGAGTGTCAGTGACACAGCAGTTCTGAAGATGTATTAATGAAACTTTCCTTTTCCTTGGGGAGTACAAACCTTTAGTTGTCTAAATAATTTGATAGCATAAGGGCACGCAGTTAAAAACTGGAGATAAAGCCAATGAATTGGCTTGTAACTCACTACAGATACTATTTTTAAAAAGCCAGATCCCCTCCTATTCTATCCATTATTCAAGCAGCTCTTCTGCTCTTCGGTGTCAGATGGGGAACTGATGAGTGTGTTCTGGTGAAGACAGTAAGCGGATGTTAACATCCCACTGAGAGAATTTCTCCAGGTCGAATAGAAAACGTTCTACTAATCATCTACCCCATGAAAATGCCAGCTGCGGCCGTGGTAGGATTATCATTCTCATAGACCTCTTACCGAGCTTTTAGCTAAATGAAAAATCTGCCATAGCCTAGGGAGAAGGCATCGAGCAGATAAGAAAGAACAGTGTTTACTAAGAAGCTGCGCTGGTGCAAATAGAACAGGTTTTTCTGTGATGTAAAAATCATAAGGAAACCATTAGGTTAAAAAAAAAAAAGATCAATGTATTTACACGTTTCATTTGCAGCAGTTTTATAGGCTCATTAATTTAACATTTCTCTCTACCTTCTGTCCTGAGGGTGTCTTGTGATTTGTTATTCCGTTGCTTTATTTCTGCTGCAACACTTGGCTACATACTGTAAATTGCCATATTGCAAAAGAACCCAAAGTTTTAAATATTATCTTTCCTATTCTCTAAAGAGGCCATAACTGTTGGAAAACAGATTTAAAAGAATATTTAAAATATAAGGTTTGTTTTAAATTAAAGAAAACCATGTAATTATGGATAAATGATATGGAAAGAGAGCATATTACTATTACTAAAGGCACAGCAACTACCTGGCAAACATGGGGAAAAGGTGGAAGTTGTTACAATATTTTGACTACCATATACATAAATACCTAGAAGCACTAATATTTTTTCTTTCTTCACTACTTTCTGAGAAAATTAAAATCATCACAAGAGTCCTCTCTTGTGCAATGTGTAGAAATGTTTCCTGTGGGAAATTTGTCAAAACTATTTTTAAGAAGAGTAACTTGAAAATTTTAGCTACTCATGATATGAAAAAGAAAATATTTATGTATAATAGATTTATTAACTAACTCCAATAATCATAAAAATAAAACAGAGCTATGAATTGATAGGTATGATAGTATATATATTTGCACATTTCTAATCAAAGAAATTTAACTGGAAGTTAAATTATTTCTTGTGCATGGATGAAAATATTCAGCATTAATTTCTACTAAATTGACTTGAAATTATTTACTGTGGTACAAAGCAGATAATCTATAATTTTTTGCATTATAAAATATAGTAGAATTTATAATTATGTTAAATATATATTTTAATGTACTTGCTCCTTTCAACTTTATGAGAAATGAAATACCATTGTTGTATTTAATAGCTAAGATTTGGGAGAAATTTTAACCATAGAAATGGAGAGAAAAGTTAAATTAGGGAAAGTTTATAAATAGTAATATCATTCTATGCCTTCATTTATTGTACAGTTTCAATTGCTGGCCTATTTTTTTCTAAAAAAAAATAGTTTTTGTGAATTGATTTTAATTTTTCATCCAATTATACTTTACTCTGCTATTTAGGTTTCATGTAAAATAGTCATTTGAAAGAAAGAATGTTTTAATGACAAATATGTATATTTGGTGGCAACCAGGTATCAAAACAGAGTTGTTCTTTACTCTGGTGGCATTTAATTTATTTCATAAATACATATGCAATGTTATTTTTAGTGTCTGGACCAGAGAAAGAGTAGCACATATGACCCATAGAGCTACTGACCTAAAAATAAAAACACACTGTAGTGGGAAGGGATTAGTCATTAAGCCAATATTTACATAGTTAATTTAATTTAGTGCTTAATTGTGATTAATGATCCAAAGCAACACTCTCCTATGGAGTTAGTTAACAAGATGTGCTCTTTCTCCTTCTCTGTCTCTATCTCTTTCTCTCTGCCTTTGTCTTTTTCTGTGTGATTTAAACTAAATTTATAAATCATTCTTTTAAGTTTTTTATCTTTTAATTTTTCATTAAACAGAATATTGGATATTTTAAAAGTTATGAAAGGGCCTGGAGCTATATGTCAGTAGTTAAAAAATTCCTACAGCTTTAGCATAGGAACCAGGTTCAATTCCCAACGCACTCATGGTTTCTTAAACCATTCACTACTCCATTTTACAATTTTTCTATTTCTTTGATAAGACACCCTGACCATGGCAACATTTTATAAAAGAAATTTTTTTATTTTGGCCTGTGATATAAAGGGGTTCAGGTCCATAATGGTGGATGAAAGGCATGGTAACAGAAGTACCTGAGAGTATACATCTTTATCCCCAAGTGGACAAACAAGAGACCCTTGGATTGGCTGCAGACATTTTAAAACACAGGACCAACTGCAAACAGCACAATTCTTCTAATAATTACTGTAATTCCCAATCCTCCCTAAACCTTTCCACCAAAGGTTGACCTAGTATATGAGCCTATGGAGCCATCCTCACTCAAACCAATACATGCTGAATGATATGATTAAGAGAGAATCCTAATGACTGAAAACTTTGTGAAAAAATACAGAACACAGCTCAAAGTAAGACACAATATGTATTTTAAGTTCTTACTTAAGGAAAGCTCCTAGATGAGATGGCATTGCATGGGGCATGTGATTCCATGAAATGATAAAGACTTCAGCTCTGGAGCAGTTAATTTTATACCCCTATTTTCTTATTTTAGTTAAGATATATGATTGTTTTAAACATACTAGTTTGAAGTGTTAACAAAAATATTTGTGGTGTACATATGTGAAGTGGATCAGAGTTGTGTGCTTAAGTAACTACTCCAAAAGTCACATCCTTTATTACTATGATAAGCAACCTCCGTTGGTCATCATTGTATTAAACTAGCTTTTCAACTGTGTAAACTGATGCCTGTGACACAAATAAAATCAGCAGGTTTGGAATTCCAAATTAGAGTATCAATTAGAAATCTTTTCCATTCAACATATTGAGCAATTGATCTCATTTCTTCAGTGTCTTAGTTCAATCTATACATAATTTAAAACAAGAAATTTCCATTCTAAGCTACTTATTACTTGTGGGTCTGTACATTTGAATTGGTTTTAAGTAATATATTCTCATTTTTTAACCTCCGTCTCTTGACTGATCTAGCTATATTACCATCCATAATTTTAAATAGATATTACATTTTACATAGAAATACATAATTTGTACAGATATGTGTTATTTTATTCAGTTTTACTCTAAAATGTATCATGTGAGTCTTATATTTGACACACTGGACATGATAGTGCTTTCATCTGTCTTGGTCCCTCCTATGGCCTGATACATGGAGGGTGATGACTTCTGATCTCATCTAAAATAACAGGATGTTTGAAATGTCGTCAGCAGGAAAAGAATGATCTTTCATTTTCCTTCAGTCTCACATGGTGCACATGATTCCAGGACTGGCCTCTTATGGACCATTATAGTATAAAACAACTGACACTCTAAAAATTTTAAATTACCTTGGATTTTTTACTTTATTTTTTTAGAGAAGACACTGAATCTAGTTGTGTATTGATGAAGATTTAACTCATAGGAAAAATGTGGGATGTACAGGCCCTAGAGATTTTTGAGGTTCAGGGGCCAGACTGGCCTCAGCCAGTAAAACTGGTTAAAACTGGTGCCTTAAAACATATGCTCAAAGCATGGTTGTGTGGAGGGTATATAGATGCTTGCCGCTTCCTCAATAACTTAATCTTGTTTGTTTCAAGTAATTCCCAAAGACCAAGTCTTGTCTCTGGCCTCCCACAAAGAGAAGCTATCAGGGCCCAAAGCAGAAGCAACAGAAAATAAGCTTATTAAAAAAGATTTTTTTTTTCAAAACTGAAAAAAGAAGAATATTTTTTATAGAGTTAAAAATCACAAAATTAAAAGTCTATATTATATAGCAGTTAATTTTCAGAGATTGCTATTTCCAATTAGGAAGAAACTATTGAAACATCTCAGGTGAAACAGAAAGTCTAATTCATGCCTAGGAGCGTTAGATTATGCTCTCCTTCCCTGGGTAAAATGACTTTAGCAAAATTGCAGTGACAACATAGATATTTTTGCATAATAATTTATTTATTATTTGGTGATTTTTACATCATGCACCCCCTAACTCAGTTATTAGTCATCTCAGTTTCATACCCACACTTATGATCTCCCCATTTTCAAAAAACTCCAATCATGCTGCTCATTTACTTACTGGAGCATAATTAAACTCCCTGTGGCCAGACCCTTAAAGAAAATGAGTCCTTCCTCACTCACACCCCTGCCAGAGGCCATCAATGCAGAAGTGAAGCACTGTATCATTTAGGTAGGTTCTAGCCTTGAGCTCTTGTATCCAATGACTTTTTTTTTAATCCACTAATGAGTGAGTACTTTCCATGCCTGTCTTTCTGGGTTTGTTTCTGCAGCTCAGGAGGATATTCTCCAAATCCATCCATTTGCCTGCAAATTTTAGAGTATCATTTTTTTCTTGCTGCTGAGTAGTACTCCGTGGTGTAGATGTACCACAGTTTGTTAATCCTCTCTTCAGTTAAGGGGCATCTAGGATGTTTCCAGATTCTTGCTATTACAAATAATGCTGCTATGAACATATAAGCTAATGTTTTTGGGGTGCAAGCTGACTAGCTCCCTACCATGCTATTAATTTATAGCAAGATATTCTATAGTACAAAACCTAAATAAACAGAAGGCATATGAATAGTTGAGATTTTAAGTTGATGGTAGCCTACAGTATTATGAAAGAAGCAGGTTTCCCCAGGTTCTAAGCTGCTACCATCAAGTCAGCTGGATGATGGTGATTAAAATGAAGTTCTTTTACATGGGAGCAGACAAATAAACTCATGTGTGACCAGTACTTTGGGGCACACAACAAAGGAATCACAGAGTGGGATTAAGAAACTCTTAGCTGTACTTATGATACAGCAGAGGATTTTGCAGTAACTAACATCTAGATAGTGATTTTTCCATTATTAAATTAATTGATTGTTTATGTCTGATACATATGCAAGCATCTCTGAAATCCTTCAGACCCCTGTGGTTTAATATAAATTTACAAATATTAAAAGCATTTCATAGAAAATTGGGAAGCAGATGAGACACTTCAGGACTCAAGATAATTTTCCATGTGCAAATTTTAAAGTGACTTCAACTTAATTACCCTGTGCCTCCTTAATAGAGGAAAAGAGAGAAATGTATCTATTTTTCCCCTATTACAATTGTTTTTCTAAGTAGTTTGTAAATTTGTCAGTGATCATCACTGACATAGAAAATGTGGTCCTCTAAAAAGGAAATTGTAGCTACAATAGTAGGCTGTAAATATAACTTAAGCATAGTATGTATTCAAGACCACAAATTGGTTTCCAAGAATCTTCATTCATATAATGTAAAACAGTTAGCTCTCAGGTTCTATAACAGTTGAAGCTCTTCTCATCCTCTAAGCACAAGGACTGGTCTCCAACTGGTGGCCCTGTTAGGGGGAAGCTTAGGAGCTGTGGCATTGTTGCAAGAAGTGTATCACTAGAAGTGGCCTTGGAGAAATTAAAGAGTTGTGCATTATGAGTTTATGTTCCAATCTGCTTTAGACTGGAGATGGGAACTTTTAGCTGTTGTTGCAGGCATACCTACCAGCTGCCTTGTTTCCTCCCATGATGGTGGTGAACCCATTAGACCAAATAAATATTGTCTTCTAGAAGTTTCCTTGGTCAGGGTGTTTATTTTTTAATTTAATTTTATTATTTACTTATTTATTTATATATTTTTTAAAGATTTATTTATTATGTATACAGTGTTCTGTCTGCAGGCCAGAAGAGATTGCCAGATTTCATTACAGATACATGGTGGTGATCAACCATGTGGTTGCTGGGAAATAAATTCAGAACATTTGGAAAAATAGCCAGTGTTCTTAACTGCTGAGACATCTCTACAGCTCTGGTCAGGGTGTTTTATAACAGCAACAGAAGATATCAAATACAAGAGTATGATGCTAAAAAATAGTTTTTATAAGAACCAGCCCCATTATGTCACTAATATATCATATATTTTATGTGAAAAATAAGAATATAGCTTTTCCCCCCTTTATTTGGTGTATATTACTCAAAATGCAAAGTGAGGATCTACTTACCTTTCTGAATGGTGAGGAACATTTTTGGAAATGTCTGTATTTCCTAAACACCACAGATGAAGATTTCTGCCAGACCCCTAGCTTGATGTCCTGATTTTCCCATTTACCTTTGTATGAGTTCTGGCTCTAAAAACATGGTATTCTAAGATGTAGGGGTGGCAGCATGTACATTTCAAATTCATTACAAAGACTAAAAAACTAGTAATAAACCAGAAACACAGGAAAACTATGATAATGATAATAAAATGGAATGAGGAAATCCTCGGTTTTGATATTATTGGTTTATTTTTGAGAATTTCATAAATGAGTATTGTATAGACATCCTCACATCTACACCTCCTCCAAATCCTTCCTTATCTTTCTCAAGTTTATGTTTCCTTATCATTTATTATTATTAATTGGTATATACACACATATAAATTTAGTTCATTTAGTGACAAATAATTGAAGTGGCTCATTAATACATATGTACTTAATAGATTGAGAAATTTTACTCTACCTAATGGAAGAGAAAATTTATCAGTATTTTGTACAATAACTTGAACTTTTATCTTATTTTCCCTACATATTTGTATAGATGATTTGGGAAAGCAATGCACCTGGATCACACTTACTTTCTATTCCTCCCAGGTCTACTTTCCTAACTGTGATCCTTCACCTCCTCCCTCTCTGAACCATAAATGTTACTCATATGGACACTAGAACATGATCAACTTCTCAGTGGCCAGGCCTTCAAAGACAACTGAGTCCTTCCCACTACCTCAACCAGAATCCATCAACTATGAAGAGCTACTTCAACATTTTCATGACTATTTTAAAGAACTCTCTGCAATAATTTCCTGTCTAGACTGTTTTTTTTTGGGGGGGGGGGCGGGGGTGGTTGCTTAAGTTTTGAATGTCTCTCATTCTTAGTTATAAAACTGGAGTCATCACACCACTAAGACAGAAATTCCTTGCCTAGTGGCACCATGGATTGCTGACTTCCATGTGGATTTCCTGCACCTACGTGGACCACAGATATTCACAAGGCCTCCAGCTACACCACTGAAGATAGAGCTCATCATGGTTTTGGTAGTAGCATGGACCACTGTATCAGAAACAACTGCTGAGGGAACTTTAGGGAAAGGAACTAAATCCTCCAAAGGTAGACAACTGTCAAATGGTGTGGGTAGTTTGTGGAGCCTTTTGCAATAAGATCAGACTATGTTCCTGGTGCATAAACTGATTTGTAGGAGTCCAGTCCTTACAGAGGAACACTTATCCCAGTCTTGATACTGGGATTAGGGACTTGGACCTACCTTAACTGAATATGCCAGAATGAATTTGGGACTCCTTGCCGTATGGATTCCTGGCACTCCAAGTAGCTGAGCCAACTCGACTCAGATGGGATGCACCTTGTACAGAGGCAAACCCCTGGGTGTGGCTGCATAAAACCTCTGGCTCCTGTACAGAAGCACCTCCCTGGAGGCATGAATCATATGGAGACCTGCCCTAAACATGACTAGGTAAACCCATTCACAGCTTTAAGAGACTGGGAAAGTTTCAAGATCTCTCTCTCTCTCTCTCTCTCTCTCTCTCTCTCTCTCTCTCTCTCTCTCTCTCTCTCTCTCTCTTTCTCTCTCTCTCTCTCTCCTGAACTCCTACTGTCCTGTTTCTCTGCTTCTGCACCCGCCTGGGAATTCTCTTAAATAAAAACTCTTGTGTGCCCTTGGTAGTGTTATTCTCTTCTCACTTGGGAAACCAACACTTGCCCTCCTTGACGAGTTGGGTAATGGAATGGGGAGAGGCTGAAGGAGGACTGGGAAGAACTGGGAGGGGGAAGGGAGGGGGCACAGTGGTTCATATGGGAAAAAACTTTTAAAATACATTTTAAATAATTAAAAAAATAAACAGGAGACAATTTGTCTGCACAGGGTCCTGTCTATTGGTGTGCCGCACGTTTTTCTCTGAGTTTGTTCAAGCAGTAGAGTTACCAAGTACCTTCAGTGAGGTTACATATTTAAGGCAGAAACACATCTATGCAACAAATGGTAACAGATGTTGGTTGGTATCAACTCTTGTTCAGACCACACAGTTATAGCAGACTAGCATAAAGGAATTATCAGTAAAGAAGCAAAAGCAACTCCTACTGGAAAAAGTATGTAAACATTTACTTTTGTTTTATTTGTTACTGTTATTGGACAAAGTAAATCACTTGATCAACTAGAGAGGTGTAAATGCAAGGAATTGTGACTTACTACAGAGATTATGTTGTATTATCTGTCATTCAACACGGTTATTAATTGATCATCCAACATGATACAGGGCCTGGTATGGATTGTATTTTTTATTTCAGTTATGGTTGAGACACTAAACTCTTTTAAGGAATCAAAAAATCAGAAAATAAGTGAAAAAAATCTTCATTGATTCCTTTGTTCTTTGTTGGGCACAGCTGTGAGTACTTATCTGGAATTATTCTCAGTCCAGTTATGTTTGCTTAATTTAACTGTTCTTTTTTTTTTATAATTTCATGCATGAGGACTGTGTTTACAGACTGGTCATCATCCTCTATTTAAAAGCCACTAAGTATGTATCACTTACATGTCGCACATTCCACCCATCATGCCTATGTCAACAATGCCTAACACCTGTATTCAGATCTTGTCTGTATCTCTTGACATTGGTGGTTTTATTCTTCCTAACCCAAAGCTTTCTTACTTTTCCCACAGAGAGAATTAAATAACTTTACATATCACACCTCATTTCTGGGAAATTACCCTTTAAACATAGGCAGCATCTCCACTTGCAGCACTTTTCATGCACTGCAAAGCAATCTTTATCACCTGCTTTAGCGATGCTTACCTTGAAGAATAACATTTCTCCCCACGACTTTTCAAGCTCCTTGAAAGTAAGTCTTTTAGGTTTTTGGATCCTATGATATCCTCTGTACTTTTAGGCTCTCATTATATATTTTGATATTATGTAGATTAATAATCTAGATAAATCATGAAAATCAATGCAAAGCTATGAATCTTTTTGCCCTAAGAGCCTTTCATAATTAATGCTTGCTCCTCATTGTGGATTAATAAAGCTTTCTTACTTTGACTTAACAAGAACTACCATATCCAAAGTTATTCTCAGAGGAAAAATAAGTATTGAGTTTCTAAACTTTCATAACAAATGGACTTTTATTAGACAATCTGTTTGTAAGTTGAAGGATTCCTAACTGTGCAAAAATCCATGATAATTGCGTATCACAGCCAGATTCTCAAATGTACCATTATATGATTGAATAATCTAGATTACTGGGAATTGATTGGTCTCATACTATTTACCTTGGAGAGACTAATAATGCATTTCTGAACACAATATGAAAGTGGAAGAGATTTTGAACATGGGTTTCTTAGGGGAAAAATTGAAGAGAATTAACTTATTTAAGAATATCTTGATTCTGCATGTAAAAGGTCATGATTTGCATATAGCCATACTGATATGGAAAATATTTTATAAAACTTAATTTATCCTTACTCTTGAGGCCAAAATCTGTCTAGAGAAGATAATTTAGTTCATGGAATTGTGGTGTGTGCAGTCTAATGAAGTGATTTCTCATCCAAATTCACTTATTCTTAGTAATCATTAATAAAATGTAGGCTCTTTAGAATAAATATTCAGTTTTGCAGAAATTATTTCCCCTTTATTGTTCTTTATTCTTGGTATACTCTGGGGTGGGAAGAGGAGTTCTTAGAAAAGCAATACTGTTGAAGACATGGTCACTCAGACTCTTTCTTGAGTAATATTGTTGCCATCCCAACCTCTACATTTTCCGAAGCTAAAAAAGACCTTAGAATTTTTTAGTATTATTATTACTGAAATGAGGGTTCTTAGAACCTCCTCTCCAAATTCTTAGTCTTCCTATAGACATTGATCTCCTGATTTCTTCTATCCTATAGAGGTTGGAAAGCCTTTTGTAAATATTTGTTTGTTGCTGTGTAGAATACAATGTGTGCCTTGCAGAGATCCCAATATTGATTCATCACTACAGATATGAGCACAAGTATGGACAATAAAACTTGTTCATGGTGTTTTCAAGAGCTCAGAATTGACAAGAGGTTAATGTATCCTGCTATTATTTTTTCTGATTCTCATTCTAGCTGATATTTAGGCCATACTATCAGTAACTACTTCATATATATAAGCATAAAAGTTGGGAACAGTGCTGGAAAGGGAATGCTTATTGGCCTATAGTTGTTTATTCCTACACATTTCCCTTTTTGCCACCTTTCTATACACTTCAGAAACATTTGTTCCTTCCTTCTTTTCTTTCTTTCTTTCTTTTTCTTTCTTGAGCAACCCTTCTGTTGTTTACCCTTTTCTTTTCTGTCAGCTGTGACTCTTAGGAGCAGGGAAAATGAGATAAACATTGTCAACCCTTCTCTTTATAATTGACAGCCATTTTCTGTATGAAATGTGCTATAATGAGAAAGATTAAACATAGTACAATAGCCCAGCTCAATAAAGACCTGTAAATAAGTCCTTGATAGGCCCAAATGGGTCAATATTTCCAGGGAAAATTTTTCAAAGTAAAAATAAGTTTGTGCAGAAACATGAGTTTTCTGCCCTCCCACCTTGAATATTTATTAGACACCTTGTATATTTATTGAAAGTTATGTGAAATAGTGAAGAGTTGAAAGCTACACAGTTCTCAAAGTTCACAGAAGACAGGAAAATACTTGAATACTAAATTTTCAGAAGGCTTCAAATGTGAGCCTCCTCAATTTTGTTTAAATAGGTTTGATTTGTTATATATTATATATATATATATATATATATATACTGTTTTCTTCTATAAAAATCTTATTGTGATAATCAAGAGTGCAGGTTTTTTGTTTATTTGTATGATTGTTTATTTTATTTTTCCCTAATGCAAAAAAAAGTGGCTTAGTGGAAATGAAAAACATTAATAAATATGCAAAAATTCCCATTATGTAAGTTTTAAATAGAAAAAGAGACCTAATTTAAGAGCTTAAAACAGCATTAAAAATATGCATGTGTTTAAGGAAAAACATGGGGCTTCAAAAGTCTACTTTAAGAAAAACTAAAAGCTATTTCTCCATGAGGCAGATAAGTGTCTGGAGTAGAAATTGAATGATCATATTCACTGAGTTCCATTAATGTAGACACCACAGATGATGAAAACTGAGTACCTGAAGACACTGCAAGTATATGTAATATTATTAAAATACAAAGGATGAAACAAGAGACTAACAACATGAGAGAGACCTCAACATATGGGAAAGTAAGCCAATGTATACAGAACTGGAACAACGAGTAAATTTATTTTAAGTAATAATATCCAACACTTTTATTATTTGAACTTGAATTGTAAATCCAATGATCAAAAAACTGGAAGGTTTTAGAGATTTCTCATTCATTACAATGCTTTCTTCACAAACATGAGTGAATACCTAAGTTTTATAAAACAACAAAAAAACAAATAAACAAACAAACAAAAAATTAACATGAAGCAATGTGAAAGTAGCTCTGAAGCAGCCCAAAAGATTTCAGATGTAAATAACAAGACCATGGGGAATGTTACAGCATGATTATACATTAAGTTCATGGAAGATCTTGAGTTTGAGAATAACCTGGGTATCATAGCATGTTTTAGACAAGCCTGAGATACACTCTGACGTTCTATCTCAAAAATGAGAAGAAAAGGAAAGGAAAAGACTACAAACTTGTTCAAAGCATCTAAGAATTATTTACAGAAACAGATACATAAATATACAACAGACTTCTCTCTTAAATAAAACAAGCCACAAGAAAACAGGACTCCTTTAAAATATTGTGAAATAATAAATTTATCTATTGGGAATGCAAGATGTCACACAGTTCTTTAGTATGATGATACAAAAGCATTTTCAGGTAAACATACCTGATGTTAATTTGTTGTGAGAATATTTCGTGGAGAACACTGGATAATGTGTTTAGATGATAGAAACATTGCCATAAATGGCAAACAAAGGAGTGAAAGCAGGCAGCAATTTCAATTGAGACAGTCTACTACCATGTAGATCACATCTACCCTAATTTCACCTTTCTTTCAAAATAAGAGAAATTTTAGAGCCTTTAAAATACTTATGCCTCTTGCTGTCATAATATAGTTGTTTAGTTTTAAATTCTCTCATCCCTCATCTAAAAAATTAGATTAATTTAAAAATTAATTAACTGGAAAGAATGAATATGTTGTATAAAATTTATTTCTATACATCATAAAAAATATGTTAGAAAAAAGCAAATTGTAATAATTGTGAATGTAGAAATGAAAACTGAGCATTCTCTCAGCATTAGAGTACTTGTTTTATACAAGAAAGTTTCTGGCTGCCTTTCCCAGGATTTCAAAACACACAAGAAACAAAGACATCTCTCATTAGTCAGCAAGTAAAATAATACTATGCTGTTATATATATACACTACTGTAAACACATGCATGTGCTATTATAACACCAGGAAAACATGATTATCATAAAGTAGACAAGAATGAATATAAACTCTTAAAGCCAATTTAAAATAAATACATAAAGTTATGAATGGTAATAAGTTGAAGATACCTATTGTAAACACTATGAAATAGAATAAAATAAAAGTAAATCAAAAGAAAAATGTAAGTTCAGACTGTTACAGTTTGCTGTCATCACATTGTATTTTAAAATGAAATATAGGATTAGACATGTTTATCACAATGAAATACACATAGACCAATATTCTTTCTAAATAAAACTTTAAAATCTATAGAATAAACAATGCAGCAAAAATTACAAAATAATTCTAGCAAAGAAAGATGTCTTCTGAAACTGGGACTAGAGAGATGGCTCAGGAAGTAAAAACAAGTGTTTCCCATGCACTTAACATTTCTGAAAAGAACACTTTATTAGTTTTCAGGTTTCTTCAGTGGGGCAATTTGATGAGTAATAAAGACAATACCAGTAAGTAGATTAACTTGTGATAGAATGCATCATCTTGCTCAAGTTATATTGAGATTTATGCATCACTATTTTAATGTCTTATCTTTAAAAAATCAATGCAGTATTTCTTTTATTACGAATAAAGTCATATTTTTTATTTGTGTATTTCCTTGTTCAAGCTCCCTTCCCCTCCTGCACCTTCCAGTCACTCTCTCTTCTCCACATCTCTTTTTCTCCTACCCAGCAATGGCAGGAGATCCCAAAGTCCCAATATGTCTTAGTTCAGCATCCACTCCTGGCAGATTCACTTTCCTCTCCCCAACATCAAGACTGAGTTAGGTGTTCCTGTAGAGGGAGTGGGATCTAAGGTGCCAGTCTAAGGTGTTTCAGATCCCAAGCTGTTCAGTGGTTGTGGTTTGCAGCTTGGGAATGCTTTGCATTTTTCTTGGTTGTTTGTTTGTTTGATTAGAGTCCAGTAATGAGTGAGTACATCCCCTGCTTTTCTTTCTGGGTTTGTGATACCTCGCTCAGGAGGATGTTCTCCAAATCCATCCATTTGCCTGCAAATTTTAGGATATCATTTTTTCTTACTGCTGAGTAGTAGTATGGAGTGCTACTCAGGAATGCTATATTTCTAAGTAAAATATACCTCGAGGAGTGTGGTTGGTAAGATCACTCATTGGTTAGAACACATACTACTCTTATACTAGACTTAAGTTCATTTCCCATCAACCACAAGACGCTGACATCTAATTGTCTATAATACCAGTTCCAGAAGTTAATACATTCTTCTGATAGCAGTGGGCACCAGGCATGCAACAGGACATAGAAATACATGCAGACAAAACACCTATTCACCTGAAAAAAATCATGAAAAAATGTATTTTTGAAATTGTGATGCAAAGACTATAATAGAAACTTTTAAAAATATAATTTTCAAAGAAGTCATCATCAATATGTTGAAGTAAGTGAATTTTTCAGGTTTTGAATAGTGAAAAAATAAATATATCAGATAGAAAGAAACATGAGTATTTAAACAACACAAAGAAACAACAGTATCTACCACTTCTGTGTAAAATATAAAAAAAAAAAATTGAAAATGGGCATGTAAAAAGAACAGAGGGATCTGGTGTCAGCACTTGTGCTCTGTACTGCTGCTGCTCTTCATTGTACCTTTGGCTAGCTGAAAAGGCAGTTTGCTCATATTGTCTCTGAAAAATCGCTTCAGTGTTTCTGGATAGCATTCTCAATACACAGTATTACAAAATAATTCAAAAAATAAATGTTAGGCCTTATGCCTTTTACTGTAGCAAAATGTCAGCCACTTTCAAATGAGGAAGAAAAACATAATTATTTATTTCTAACTTATTGTTGTAACCAATAGTAACCACATCATCAGGGTCCATTAAGCAATAGCTCACTTCCAACTAATTCAGAGAAAATAATCTAAATATTCTGTGATGCTTTGTTTGGTTATATTGCATATTGGCTTCTTCAAATAACTAGAAGATGCATGCTAAAAATGTAAGATAATGGTAAATAAAGCAATTTGTTTCACAGTTCACTTAGATGTTGGAGGCGCATACCAGAATACATTTTAAAACTCATCAAAAATAAGCATATAAGAAGTTGGTAATTTCAATGTAACATCTTTTCATTTTAATATAATCTTATTAAATTCATAAAAGTTAATGAACTAGAGATTAAGTCATTATGAACTCTGTCCCAATTGTCTGTTATTAATGGCATTACTGTTATGGTGCCAAAGCTAAATATTTCATTTCTAAATGGCTTCCTTCAGTCAGTCATGATTCTTCTTTTCAAATTTCCCACTCCAACAATTCCTCCATCAGGTTATGACTATTGTGTGATTTTATGCTGTAAGTTTCGAAACTCTCATAGCATTCATATTCATAGGCTATGTTCTAGATATAAAGTCTACAAATTCTATAATCTATGTTTAAGAAGTGAGACTCATTGTGTTCTTAGAAATTAGATAACCATTTCTGACCACATCATTAAAACTCAACTGGTGCTTAGAAATAGGAAATAGAAAACTATTTTTCTCTTCCAAATAAAACACTAATTTTAAATTAAGTACCCCACTCCCACCTCTACTCCAGGGCATCTTTTATATACAACAATATATTAATTTTCCCTTTTGTGTAAAATAGAAAATTGGTTTTATATTCCAAATTTCAGGACCCTATCTTTTTATCTTTGGCCATGAAGAAGAAACCCACATTACTTTCTCTGGGAAAACATTTATTTTGGAAAGAATAATGCAAAGGCAATTAAAAAAATTTGTAATCTCACTTAAGAGTTACTGGTTTTGAGCAGTTACTGCATTACATCTAAAAGGGAGGAAGGAAGGAAGGAAGGAAGAAACGAAGGAAGGAAGGAAAGGAGGGAGGGAGGGAGGAAGGGAAGCAAAGAAGGAGGGAGGGGAGGAGGGGGGGAGAGAGGGGGAGAAGCAGGCAAAGACTCAGAAGCATCAGGCTCACATAGGACACTAACCATAATTACCCTAACTTCACCATTTTCTGTCTTATTACCTGGGACCTTGAATCTTGCTTGTGACACAAAAATTACTGAAGAACATTTTGTGAAGTAATGTTTGATTATCGAGTATTTCATCTGTTTAGGTACTATCTACCAATGGTTTGAATGGGTGAATCAATTTTGGAATGGTCAGACTTGTTTTGATAATACATCTTTGTTGGAATCATATTTAAAAAATCTTGAGATAAAATTGGCGTGGTCAAGGAAAAAGTACATTATTTGAAATTCATTTAAGTCAAGGTAAGCATATCATCACTTTTATTTTTATCTGAGTATCTAGAAATATTAAGAGTGGGTAATATTGCTGAATTTCATAGTACTATTTTAATGATCAGCAATCATTTTGTATATTTATACATGCAAAGTATATATATATACACACAAAAACAAATATTTATATATGTTAAAGTAAATTTTGATGTGAATAATAAGTCACAAACAGTTTACACCTTCAAAGTATAAAATAGTTGAAAGACATCATTTCAATGCCAACATGCACTTTATTTTATTCTGAGAACCCAAAGAATGATCTTGAAGGCAATGTACTTGACACTAGAATTAAGAGTTCTTGTTCTCTTGACAGGATAAATTTTCTTCTTTGGGCAGAGGCATTATAATATCATCTTTTATTATAGAACCATGTAACAGTGTATGACATATCATTCATCAGAAAATGTAATAGAAATCAAATTTGTAGTATAGTCATCACTGTGTATAGAGTTTTCATATCAGTTTACAGTATATCGTCAATCTAAATTTGATTACTGTTCTTCTAATAATATTTTTAAATAAGTTTAATTATGTAGAGTTGTACTTATGCCTTAAGTACAACTTAAGCACACAAGATGGCATCATCTTGTGTAATGTAAATAGAGTAGCCATTGTACTTACAATTATATGCATGTAAGAAAAGATTACAATGGATTATTTGATACCCAAAGATTTTATGTATCTTTTTTTTATTGGGGAATCCCTGATGGAGTAACAAATATTTCCTCGTTATAACAATAGTAGCTATTATATAAGCCAAACTCACAAGTTTTAAATTGAAAATAAAGTCATACATTATTAGTTCCTATATGATCCAAAATTTTTTACCCCTTAACCTTTGAAGAAAGCATTTTTAGATAAGAGAATGAATTAAAGGTATCATTACATTCTTCAAATATGATTGCTAAAGGACTCATACTAAAAAGGTAGTGTTTTGAAACATAAATCATTTTTTAAAAAATCAGTACATATTTATGTCTAATATGTACATGATGTATACTTAATGGAATATAGTGGTGGTGAAGATGAGCATGTAAAATGCAGAGAGCATCTTTCATGTTCTCTCTGTAGTTTTGTTACTCACCTCACAAAGCAGTATATTCTTCTAAACTAAGGAAGTTTACCATTCCTAGCAAAATTACAAATAAATATCCAGATTGTTGATTACTATTCAGTTGCATTCATCACTAATTGTTTGTCCTTTACTATTCAAAATTTTGTATGTTTTGCTGGATGGTGTTTGATATGTATTTTCCAATGCCTTCCTGTCTCAAGTACAATTATTTCATGGTTGCCTTTAAAATCATAAATCAGTTTTATTTATTATACATCTCACTTAATATTTTGATAATTATAAATCAAATTTATTCATCATATTATCCATAATAGAATACTGCTTTTAAAGCCAATTAAAACAGTTTGTATGTTTATATACACATGTTTTGTTTATGTAAAATGTCACCATGAGAACCTTATAAGTCACATGACTCTTTCATTATATTCTCAGTTTGTAATCAAGGTGTTAACGAGGTTGATTTTTTCATCTGAAGGTTCATCTAAGAGGCTTTCCCCTGTGATGGCTACTTTTAGTTATCAACTTGATTATATCTGTAATGAACTACAATCCAAAAATGAACAACATTCTTGTGATCTAGATCTTGAGAAGAGATGACACAGGCTTTTAATCCAGATTTTAAGGCAGGAAGCTTTTAATCTGGACCACACCTCCTGCTAAAAGCCTATTTGGAAGAGAGAAGAGTTCATTTCTTCTTTGCCTGCTTGCCTTGGCCATGCCAGCACATCAATTTCTTCTTTTTCTCACTGCCATTGGAACCACCAAAAGCACCAGCTGCAGTAAAATGAAATAAGCTACTATTTACAATGCAGGCTATGTATATAATGTCTTGATAGCATTATCGAGGATGTTTATGCTATTTTTTCTCCCTCACATACTTTATTTTTGAAAAGGCTATGGCCAACTTGTTACCTCATTTTATATACACAATCAAGTCTTGCCTTTTCTAAAGGTCAGACAACCACATACTTTTGATAAAAACCCTATTGCCTAAACTCTCTCTTTTCCTTGGATTAAACTTTGACCTTTTCTGGCTGGCTGTTTTTATCCATTTCAGTTTGAAGAAGCAATAGAATAAAATACATCATTCCTGCCCCCAAAACAGGCTGAAAAGCTAAGTCAAAGGAAACTCCCTGTGTCCAAAGTTGTTAGTTGATAGATTTATTAACTAAAATGGTTCTGCAATAAAAATAAATAAAAAATTTGACCTTTTTTATATAGGACCAAAGAGGTACTGTATTCCTTTAAGTAATTACTATTTGCATATAAATTATTCAGTATTATTTAGTATTATAATCTGGCTGTACTCAAAGATCAGATCAGAGCTACAGGGCTTTAAAAATGGCAATATATGCAAATTCTGTTGCCTCTGGCTTAAAAATATCTCTTCTTACTCAAGGTTTAGTTAGGCTAAAGAATGTATGTTTAGCTTTCTTGTCTTTGCTAACTTTGGGAAGCTGTAAATAACACACTTTATATAATATTTTAAGTTATATTTAAATATTAAATTAGATTTTAAAGAAATTTTAAAGGCTTCATTCATGTTAACAAAAGCAAACTTAGAGAATTATATCTATGTCAAATTTCTTGTATCCTTGCCTTTAAGGTCAGAATCACATGACTGAAGCTGTCAAGCTCTGCTGATACATGAGGCTGGAACTCCTTCAATTTTATTTGCATCAGCTTTTTGTTGTTGATGGCTTCCTTCACTGCTTACGCTTTTCTTTAATTCCCTTTTATATTCTGGAAGGATAGCTGGATGGAGTTTTAGACTGAGGTCACCACTCTTCTTCTGTTTAACCTCACACATTTATTTAGATTCTCTTATCTCTTGAAGCACAGGATTTGCTCCAGCATGACCTTTGTTGGTGCTCTTTTCATCCTGCAGGTTTTGTTTTCCTCTAGGTTCAGCTTGCTCCTTTGCATTATAGATTTGCCTAAAAGTGATTACTAATAACCAGCAAACACAGTCAATACTATGCTACTTTGAAATATTTTTGCCATGTGGAGCAAGGAGAACACTCCTCCAATCCTGACGGGAGTGTAAACTTGTATAACCACTTTGCAAATCAATATGGTGATTTCTCAGAAAATTGGGAATTGACCACACAAGACCAAGCTATACTACTGCTGGGCATATACACAAAAGGCACTTTATTATACCACAAGTACACTTGTTGAATTATCTTCATAGCAACAGTTTTGTAATAGTCAAAAACTGGAAAATAAAACCCTATATATGCTTAGTTATAGATCTCTGTTTCACCCTCTATCCATTGCTGGATGAAAGTTCTATAATGAAAACTGGGATAGTCATTTATTTGATTATATGGAAAGACCTGTTAGACACCCTCTGTACTCTTACTGGCTTCGAATCCTAGCCAGGGATTTCTTGTGGGTTCTTGGAGGTTTCCTTAGAAACATTTTTTTTTCTCTAACGCCACAATGGTTCCTTCTATCAAGATGTCTATTTCTTAGTTTTCTCTTTCTGTTGCTCCTTCACTCAACCATCTTCTTCTCTCAGGATTTATTCCCACCTCTCCTTGTTGTTCCTCATTATTATACCAATTTACTCGGGAGATTTATTTCCTCTTCCCAGAGAGATTCCTGAATGTCTCTTGTAAGTTCCTCCTGTTACCAAGCTATCCAGACTTTGTGGTTTACTGCTAGGATATTCTTTGTTCTATGTTTAAAATACATTTATGAGTGAGTATATACCATGTCTATCTTTTTGGGCATTTGTTACCTCACTCAGCATAATACTCTCTAAATCATTCATATACTTGGAAATTTTAAGATGTCTTTTTTTTTTTTCTGCTGAGTAGTACTCCTTTGTGTAGACATACCACAGTTTGTTAATCCATTCTTCAGTTGAGGGGCATCTAGGTTGTTTCCAGGTCCTCACTATTACAAACAATGCTGCTATGAACATAGTGAGCTAATGTCTTTGGGGTAAGAATGTATGTCCTTTGGATATAAGCCCAATAGAGGTATTGCTGGATCCTTGGGGAAATTCCTGGTTTTCTGAGGAAAATTCATACTGCATTCCAAAGTGACTGTATAAATTTACACTCCCATCAACAATGAAGGAGCGTTCCCCTTGCTTTATATATACTCCAGCATAGTTACTTGAAAATATATAATGCTATTTGCAGCTGTTATAAAGGGCAATGTTTGTCTGATTTCTTTTTAAGCCTGTTTATCATTTGTGTATTAGAGGGCTATTGATTTTTTTTTTTTTAGTTAATCTTGTACCTTGCTACATTGCTAAAGGTGTTTAGCAGGTGAAGAAATTCCCTGGTAGAATTTTGGGAGTTGCTTATGTATATTATCATATTATTTGCAAATAGAGATAGCTTGACTTCTGCCTTTCCAATTTATATCTGCTTAATCACCTTTTGTTCATTTATTACTTTAGCTAAAACTTTAAGAACTATATTGAATAGAAATGAGAGAGAGGACAATCTTGTCTTGTTCCTGATTTTAGTAGGATTGCTTTGAATTTCTCTTCATTTAGTTTGATGTTGGCTTGCTGTACATTGCCTTTATTATGTTCAGACATTTTCCCTGTATTACTGATTTCTCCATTACTTTTATAATAAAGGAGTATTGAATTTTGTCAAAGGCTTTTTCAGCATCTAAGGAAATTATCATGTGTGTGTGTGTGTGTGTGTGTGTGTGTTTTTCTTTTAGGTTGTTTATATGATGTACAACACTGACAGTTTTTTGTATGTTGAACCATCCCTGCATCTCTGGAATGAAGCCTACTTGATCATGGGGATAATTTTTTTGATATGTTGTTAAATTGAGTTTGCCTGTATTTTATTGAGTATTTTTGCATCAATGTTTATGAGAGAGATTGTTCTGTAATTCTCTTTGTTTGTTGTATGTTTGAGTGGCTCGGGTATCAGGGTGACTATAGCCTCATGAAAAGATTTTGGTAATGTTTCAGTTTCTATTGTATGGAACATTTTGAAGAGTATTGGTATTAGCTTTTCTTTGAATGTCTGGTAGAATTTGTCACTGAAACCATCTGACTTTTTGTGTAGTTTTGTTTTTTTGTATTTTTTTCCCTTGGGAGACTTTTAATAACAGCTTCAATTTCCTTGGGGGGTTATAGGCCAATTTAGGTCATTTATCTGGTTTTGATTTAATTTTGTTATGTGGTACCTATCCAGAAAGCTGTCCATTTCTTTAAGGTTTTCCAATTTAGTGGAATTTAGGTTTTCTGAAGTATGACCTCTGGATGAAGAATGATTTTCTGGATTTCCTGGGTACCTGTTCTTACATCTCCTTTTAATTTTTGATTTTGTTAAATTGGATATTATCTCTTATAAGGTAATTTCTGGGGTAGGAAGAGAGAGAAAAGGTTGAAAGTGCAGTCTCAGAAGAGGAGAGATAAAGAAAAGCAGTTGGAAATTCTCGAGGACAGAATTTAGAGCAGGGCTTCAGAGGCTACAACATAATCCTAATGAAGACCATTTTAACAGAGATGTCATGCCAGTCTGTCACCTGCTGTGCCTTTCTGATAGCAGTAGGCCATTTAAGGGATTTGAGAGGGTAGGCTTGCATTTGAAAATCCCAGAAGGATCTTGATCCAGCCAGTAATGGTGCTGTTGCTGTGAACAAACTGAAGAGTCAGCAGGTTTGGCTAGATATCTAGAAAGTTCTTAAAGAGAGAGTAAAAATCATATTGTAAAGAAAAAAATTTCCATGTTAAGAATCAGAAATATCATAAGGCAGGAAGTTAGGATTCTGTGTAGTACTAATAAGGATGACTTGCAAATGTAAAAAATAAATGAAGGGATAAATTACTCAGCTGGGATTGACATGCCAACTGTAATTATGATCAGTTTGATAGTTTATTTTTAATCTTAAAAAATAGTCTAATAAATTTGCCAAATATAAAAATTTGACTGATAGAATAGTCTTAGGAAGATTCACTATTTATAAGATATGAAGTTTAAAAAGAATTTCATATTTATAAAATAGAGGCCTTAGAAAAATTTACTATTGATTAGATGCAAGCCATAGAAATACTAATGAATATAATAAATATTTGACTGATAAGATACAAGCCCTAAAAATAACAACTAATAAAAATTAAATTATTTACACAGAGACTGAGGAATTTAGAGAGAAACCTACCGCACTATTACATTATAAAACTGATGAAAAAATGCTCAGCATTATTAAAGGACCAAACTTAATTTATCTAGTTAACATACTAGAAAGACCATCAAATATTAGGTACTTGTACAGTTATTCAGATTCTAACTTGGATCCTGTGGAAATTTTAGTTTTGAATAGATTGAAGAAAACAATAATTTCATATAGTATATATTCATTTGTTTGTGAAGCAGACACTAAATTTATAAGCAACTTAAAGCAGAATTATATGGTAATATTAGAAGCAGGTCCTCAGTTACAATAAAAATAATGATTTGGAGAGGAAACTAGTATCATACAACAATGATTAAAGGCTAGAGGTATTAGAATTTTACAAGGCCAGCTTCTCAGTGAATGCCAGTATGCTGATTTGCAAAGAGAGAGTAGATTTGATGACCACATCTTGCCTCTGGGTTGTCTAATAACTGAACGCATGGGACAAGTTTAAGAACTAGGAAAGAGGTTTGAATATTTTGTTAAAATTATAGAATGCCTTTTAAAAGATGCCTTCATCATTTTTTCAAAGATTGACTTCAGCTTTAAATTAAATCATATCTAATCCAGAATTTAGACAAATATTAATTTAATCTTAAGCTTTTGAAAATGCTAATTCAGAATGCAAAGGGGGTAATTAGGCCTTTAAAGACAAAATCAACACCCATGAATAAATTGATTAGAAATACATCCTATATTGGATCTTATGCTAATAATGTTGCTTTGATGGAAAAGTCATTTCTAGAAATAAATAAATAAATAAATACGATTAACAAAAATATCAGATATTTTAAATGTGGTGAACAAAGTTATCTGAAATATAATAGTAGGTAAGTCATTTGTAATAACAATATTTATTCTAGAGATATTTCAAATAGAATGTTCGAGCCTTCTGTAATATGCACAAGGTGTGACACAGGCTGGCATTGAACTAATGAATACAGAATTATAAGGAACAGACAAAATAACCATTTGCCATCAGAAAATGACCTAGGGGAACTCTCATAGACCTCAAATTGAAATTTATGTCTATCATTCACTGCTAGCATTGAAAAAAATCATCCACAGGGAAATTAAAAGACTCAATGCATGTGGTGAAAAAACATACTGTTCTGGATGATGGAATAGTTTAAGCAGATAAAGCAAAATTTTCAAGAGAGACTAGAAAGCTAGTATTTTATCCAAGTTTATATATGAAAAAAGCCCAAAGCCAAAAATACAAATAATTGCCATTGTAATTGAAGGTTTACTAGTTAAAATATTAAATGTAACCATAATTTCACAAGAAAATCTTAACATTCACATTTGTCTCTTTAGGAATTACATGGATATTTTTGGGAGTTGAAACTTTATCTAAGGTAAAAAAAAATTGTAATATGAGTCTAGTGTATAAGGCTAGAAGGACAGATAGGAAAAGTATAAATTTACATGTGGCTAACATAGCCATGAATTTATGGAGATAAGATTAGTTACAGTAATAGAAATCACAGATTAATGCTTCTTCAATTTCTGAAACAAAAAAAATAAAGAATGCTTTTGAGAAAATATTAAAAGGTAATATGAAGAAGAGTCACAGAACATTCAGATTGTATATAAGCAGAGAACAACAGCTGTTTGTCTTTCAAAGGTACCAATAGCTTTACCTGTTAAATGGTTACTGACAAATCTATCTGGATGAGACAATGATTTTTGATATTAAAAAATTACAGGCATAAGAACAGCTAAATGTTCAACATACTGAAGAATTGACTAGTCATTGCTATTCTTCTATATTTGTCATTAAAAAATATGAAAATGATGAATGTTAACAATTTTAAGAGTCATAAATAAGATGAGCTCTTCACAGTCTGAAAATTTCTTATCTTCTTTATTATCAAGAAGATGATCTATTATAACAAAACTGTCTTTAACATGCCTCCTTAGAGTAATTCCTAGCCTGTTAAAAGGTACCATTGGAAAGCTCTACCACAGAAATGTTAAACATCCCCTACTTATGTCAGTTCTTTTTTATTATGAATAAAGAAGCCACATTTTCTTTTTTTTTATATACCCACCATTTATTGTCCATGGTAAGCCCTTTGTGTGTGAATGACATTTTTATTCATTTGTGCTTTCTTAAGACAGATTATCATCATAGCTCAGGCCCTGGATTTTTTTTTTTTTTTTCTATTATTATGAACAAAGAAGTCACACTTTCTCTCCTTGTATATCCTTATTCAAGATTCCTTCCCCCTCCCACCATATCAGGTCATTGTCTCTCTCCACAACTCCCCATCATCCCCCTGGGCAGGCAGCAGGTGGTCCCAAGGTCCCACTGTCCCAATATTGCTTAGTTCAGCCTCCACACCTGGCAGATCCAGTTTTCTCCCCTCAACCTCAAGACTGAGTCAGGTGTTCCTCTAGGGGGAGTGGGATCCAAGGAGTCAGTCCAAGGTATTTCTGATCCCAAGCTGTTCAGTGGTTTTGGTTTGCAGCTAGGGCATGCTTTGCTTTTTTCTTGTTTGTTTTTTTTAGAGTCCACTAATGATTGAGTATATCCCCTGCTTATTTTTCTGTGTTTGTGATACCTTGATCAGGAGGATAAATCAACAATTAGTGAACTCTTAATGATTTAAAAAAAAACAAACAAACAAAACTAGGAGACAGTAACTGCCCATGGCACATAATTGAATTCCCAACTCAAGAACTAAATAATTTATTTCAAACATTAGAAGGTAATAAAGAGTTAAATAGTCCAGGAAAACTATCAGCAGAGTCTTAGAGAAAATTGGCTTTGATAAAAAAGGAAATTACAGGAAGCATATGTGGAATGCTTAAATCCAAAGATAGATTATTTCGTAGTTATTTCATCTACTACACATTCCTCTGTGGTAATGTGTATGCTGAAAAAATATAATATCATAGAATGAGTATTTATAACACAGGGAGAAAAAATTAAAGACAACAAGCAAATAAACAAAGACACAAGGAGTCAAACAGACTATATATAGTATATCAACTTTAGTATATCAAGCAAATGGGTTCAATGTATACATAATTTATAAACATTACACATCATTTATAAAATTAAGCAAATTTATATGCATGACTATAACTTTAACTTAGACATTTAAGGACAAAGCATAATATACTATTGCATTTAAATATTTAATGTCAAAATTTAATGTTCTCACTAGACTTTACCTTTCTATTAATACTACCATACTCATACATATGAACTCAAGAGAACTGTAAATTTATTGTAGATTATATTTTGATAATTACACTTCTAACAAAATTTAATTTTTTATTTCAAATTTTTTGTCATTAATTACAGATATATTTCTATTTATTGTTTTTGTGTATTGCTATTTGTGATCCAGACATTAGCTTCAGATGCTCAACTCCTTTACATCATATAAAATATGAAATATGCAGAAGCAAAAATATTTTTCAGGTAATTCTGAGATTTGTTCTGACTTTTGCTAAATATGACTTAGCTTTTTTAAAAAAACTAACAAACAAGAAAGCCTCATTAGTTCAAAATTATTTTGGTCAAAGCAGAGTTCATTATTTAATTTATTTCAAAAGTAACCTTACTATAGCTTCTTTTCTCAGAATATTAAATTATTCTATTTTTACAGTAGATATTTATTATTTAAATAAATTGATATTTTATCTTAAAGGATTTATAAATAAATTTATATAAAAGGATTACTTGATTGTGAACAACTGAAAACTTCTTAATTTACATAAATACTGTGGGAGATACAAGGATAACATTAGTTATCTTAAGTAACCCAAAGATGATAAAGCACCACAAAAAAATTGAATAGACTGAAGCAAAAAGGCATTGCCAGTTCAGTGTCCTTATTTTATTCTTGAACATAGATTTGTTTTGCTTTAAATGATAACTTAATTTCTGTCCTGTTTCATGCAACATAGTCTGACTATAAAAAAAAAAAACGTTTTAAAATTAAGCATATAGCCCAATTTTAATTTATTTAGAAAAGTTTCTAATATTTAAAGAAGAAACTATGATCACTGTAGCTCATTCATTATAGTATCAATTGTGGCTAAATCTTATGTACAATGGCAATTTATTTTCATTAAGATTATATATTCCATCAAACTCTTAGTGTATATTAATAATTGTTTATTTATAAAACTCCATTTGGAGGAGACCTTTTTGTGGCAAAAGTTAGATATTGGCTTAGAAAGTGCCATTGCTTTGAATTTTGACACTATGATGTCCAAAATGAATAAACAGGACACACAAAACTAGAACTGCTGAACCTTGCCAGAACAAGGTAGGAAAATCTTTCAGAATATCTATCTTGCTTCACAGAGAAGTCTATCAGATATCCTCTGCCTTTAGGCTAAAAAGGGATGTTTCAACACAGCAAAGGTAATCAAGGAAATTGTCTAGGCAACCAGCTGGTTCAATTTTTATATATTTTTTTTGGAAGTTGCTTGCTTGAATGTCCTGAATTGCAGGTGAGAAAGTTATATTTTTCTAGTGACAGTTTTAGAAAAGATACTCAATTAGAGGTTAAGTTATGTAAGTTTAAGAGACATCACATGATAGTTTTCATTTAGTAATACAAGATAGATAGAAAGTTAATTAGGTATAATACTTTGGACTCAACAAAGGGTAAATAATGGAATTTTTTTGAGTTTGTCAATTGTTAATGGACTGTACATTAGTCATATAATTTTTGCTTGTATATATTGTATACAGTTATTATACCTATTGTACCTAGCTTTATATAAGTTATAATCTTTTTTATTTTTGAAACAAAAGAGGATATGTAGTGATATATTTTATATTTAATAAAATCAGCCTGAAATATCAGACAACATAATATTGCACAGTCAAACCATGAGGATCTGAGAGTGATGACTTAAGCCTTTAATCCCATAACAGAAAATGACCAAGTAGTGACTCACACCTTTAATTGCATCACTCAAGAGACAGAGATTGTTCTGTATTTCTGTGTGTTCAAGGCCTAACAGCTAAACAGTAGTAGCTCACACATTTAATCTTAATCTAGGGTTATGATACAGAATTCAACCTGGAAGTAAAACAACAGGGTGGGGAAGGCATTTAAGACAAGCACGGGAAGACATTCAGGTATTCTGTAAGAGTAACAAGTCAGGTAGAAGACTTTTGAAGATAGCTTTTAGCCTATTCTGCCTAAGAAGTTGGCTGGATGAGAATTGACTCTGGTCTGATTTCTCTCTGTGATATTCCAGCTTTCCCCCAATATCTGGCTCTTGGATTTTATTAAATACCAACTAAAATTTGTGGGATATCATATATATGTACATGGAATTTATCAGAATTTCTTACAGGCTGTAGCTCAGTTAGTTCAACAATGACTGTCTAATGACAGAAACACCAAGAATGCAGACAATTTTTAATCCTCAAAGTTGGACAACTCTTCTTGTCTTCAGTATGCAACAAAATCCCAAAGAACACTCTAATGCTAGTGAAGAAATGGGCAGCGAAAGCAAAAGCAAGAAGAAGCCATGTGTCATTTTTATACATCCTTTATATGGGCTGCTGACAGAAGGTATGGATGAGATTAAAACTAGGTCTTCCCACCTCAAGATATGGATTATAAATAGTTCTATCCACTGGATAATGATAACTCATACCTTTAATTCCAGCACTTGGAATAAAAAGGCAGGTGGATCTCTATGAGTTCATGGCCAGACTGATCTACAAAGCAAGTGCCAGGATAGTCAGAGTGGTTATATTTTTAAAAAAAATCATGTTTCAAAAAACCAAACTTAATTATAATGAATAAACAAACAGAAATAAGGCTTTTCACTTCAAAGATTTAATTTAAAAATTTATTGCAGGTTTACCCAGCAGTTTTGGCTTTCATTATTTCCAGATATAGTCATATTGACAACCAAATATAACTGTCACAATAGTGAAGTAATTCAGAATTATTTATATGTAGAAAATTATTAAAGTACCAATGTTCTTAATAACAAAAGAAATTTAAAATTATAAAACCAGTAAACACCATAAAAAATAGATATCAACTTAAAATGCTAAGTAGAAAAGGACTCACAGCAATTAAATAATTGTTTGAAAGAGGCATTCAAATGAATTTAGGTAATTATCGTAAAATATGCAATGCAGGACGAAGAAAAATTGTTTCAGCCATGCCTAAGGAAGAAAAATCTATTTAATATCTACAAGACCAGCAAGAGGAGAAAAAGTAGTCAAACAGAGAAAATAGTATAGGAGTGACAGAGATAAGTTGGTGATATAAAGATATATATGACAGATAGAGAGTAGGAGAGAGAGATTGAGAGAGAGATATCATGGGTAATCTTATTTACTTATATTGCTTTTGGACATTTATTTTAGCTTTCATTTATGTTTAATAACATATTCTTGAATACATATAATATTTAAAAAGTTGCATAGTGTAAAATGACTGATCATTTAAAACTTCTTTTAAAATTGCAAACTTGTACAGCTTCTTTGGAAAGCAGTATACAGGTACCTGATAAAACTGGGAATTAATCTCCCCCAATGATCCAACAATATCACTGTTGGGTATATATCCAAAGTATTCACAATCTTATCCCAAAGGCATTAGCTCAACTATGTTTATAACTGCATTATTCATAATAGCAAGTACCTGGAAACAACCTAGATGGCCTTCAACTAAAAAATGTGATGCACTCTGGAGTACTACTCAGTAATAGAAAGAATAAATAAATAAATAAATAAATAAATAAAAAATAAATAAATAAATAAAATCCTAAAATTTGCTGGGAAATGGATAAATTTGGAGAGTATCATACTGAGTGAGGTAACACAGGATGTTATATACTCACTCATAAGTGGATTTTAGACAAAGCAAAAACATTCGGACTGCAAACTGTAACCCCTAAACAGCTTGGATTCCAAAAGAACTTAAAAGAGACATCCAGAGATCCTCCTGGAAAGAGACAATAGAGAAGATTTCCTGAATATAATTGAGATCATAATGGATAGCAACCAAAGAAAGGTGGGAACAAATCATGAGAGAAGGAGAGGATTGAGTGAGAGGAGCAACAAAAACAGAGAAAAAAGAGATTGGTATCTTGATAGATGGAGCCACTGTGGGTTTGTAAAAAGCCCATGTGCAAAGTAAACCTCCAAGAACCCACAACATATCCCTGGATAGATCTCCAACCAATAATAAAAGGGATGCCTAAACAGGACTTCTCCTATAATCAAATAAATGAACAGCCTAAGAGTCATTATAGAACCTTCATCCAGCAATGAGTAGAGGCAAAAACAGAGATCCATAGTTAAGGACCAGGTCCTTGCCCAGTGAGAGAGAGAGAGGAGAGTGCATATGAGCAAAGGGATAGAGATCATGAGGAGGAGACCGACAGAGACAGCTGGCTGCAGCTATTGGGAGCTCAAGAATTAGAAACAGCTACTGGAGATACTTCAGGGAAAGGAACAAAACCCTTCAAAGGAAGAAGACTGTCAAATGGCATGGGCAGTATGTGGAGCATCGTGGAGCTGGATCAGACTATATTCCTGTTCATGAACTGGCATGTTGAAACCCATTCCCTACAGAGGAACACCTAAACCTGCTCTAATAAGGAAGGATGAGGAATTCAGACCTACCTCAAATAGACCCACCTTGGGATTCCTTTCCCTCCTTGGGGAATGGATGAGGGGATGCGGTGGGTGGAGACAGTTGGATGACTGGGAGGAATTGGGAGGAGGAAAGGGAGGGCAAGCGTAGTATACACAAAAAACTCTTTTTATACAAAATTATATATATATATATATATTATAAATGTTATAAAATTATAAGATTTTGTTGAGCATGAAAACATGAATTTGAGACTAGAGATTGATATCCTTAGGCAAGGATTGTACTAAAATGATATTTTATACACTTTTTGAGTAAATTTAAAAAAAGAGAGAATTGACAGAGAAGGCCTCAAATTGGACAAGAATGTAAAAAAAAAATGTATGTTAGCCCATTATCCTATAACTCACTATGGCTACAACAGAAAATAATGAGAATTTAAGACTTGTGGGAAGAAAAATGTGAAAAAGACTTTAAGAAGTTTTAGATTATTTGATAAAGAATAAGTATCCTGCATGATTATCTAGTAATTTCATAATATAGATTAAAATATGGTATCTCTATTTGAGGAATGTCAAATATTTAAAATGATGAGATTAAAATTTAACCATTTCTAATTGTTTTCACATGAGGTGCTTTGTGAGAAAGTAGCCTCCGAAGGAAGTGATCCTATTAGGAAGTGTGACTTTATTGCAACCTCATGGAATAGATAGAAAGACTGTGTCCTTGCTGGGTTAATTGTGACCTTGCTGAAGAAAGTGTGTCACTGGATGGATGTCGGGAGCTGCGATCTAGCCGCAGCCTAAAATGGCGCAGCTTCCGCCCTCCACCTTCCTGGATGGCGAGCACTCCCTAGGGAAAAACTCCTTATTTGGCATGAGGCGATCACGACAGTGAGCGTCCACAAGCATGACCCAATGGGCAGCATCCACGCGGCAGGGAGTGAGTGGATCACCTGAGAGCTTTTAAGCTGAGAGCCAGGGGGAAGGAGAAGGAGAAGGAGAGAATAAAGAAGAGTGTGCACGCTGAATAAAGGACCTGGTCAGTTGCTGCAGAAGAATCTCCTGTTGTGTCTTCCTTGCCGGCGAGATGAGCACGACAACTGGAATTTCATTGGAATTTCAAATGCCCAAGCCAGGCCAATGTCCTGCTTGTTTCTGTTGCCTACAGATCCAGTTATAGAACTCTCAGCATCTAGCACCATGTTGTCTGAGTGCCACCATGCCGTTTGCTATGATTGTAATGGACTACATCTCTGAGAATGTAAGCCAGCTCCAATTAAGTCCTTTTTTATAAGAATTTTCATAATTATTTCTTTTCACAACAACAGAATATGGGCTAAGATAAATCTCAAGGCAAGAACTATAGGATGCTAATGACTTCTAAGAAAGTAAGAATTAGTCTTCCCATAGACTAACTAATTGGTTAGCCAATACTAAGTGTCTATTTATTTTTAATTTGAAAGGAGACTGTGAAAGTGAAAGCTACATTTTAAAGTTTTATTTAGTAAGTCTAAGAGATCCACTTCTCAAAAGTATATCTGATTTTCAAGCCCCATCCCCAAGTATATTTTGTTCCTAAAATGCTGGAGGCTTTTTGCCATGAATATAATGGGATAAATCTCTGATAATTTAAGCCAGCTGCAATTAAATGTGCAGCTTTATAAGAACTGCCATTACCATGATGTCTTCACAACAACATAACCTGGGCTAGGGTAAACCCAAGACAAGCATTATAGGATGCTAATAAGTGCCAAAAAAGTAAGAATTGTTGAGAACTCAAGAAACTAGAGTCTAAAACCATTAATAACCCAATTAAAAATGGAGTTTAGAACTAAAAAGGGAATTCTCAACAGAAGAATTACAAATGGCTGAAAAGCACTTGAAAAGATGTTCAACGTCTTTAGCCATCAGAGAAATGCAAATCAAAACAACTTAGAGAAAGTACTTTACACCTGTCAGAATGGCTAAGATTAAAAACACTGATAGCCTATGCTGGAGAGGTTGCTGAGCAAGGGAAACACTCCTCCATATTTAGTGGGAGAGTAAACTTGTTCAGCCACTCTGGTAGTTTCTCAGCAAACAGTGAATCAATCTCCCAATGGATCCAGCACTACCACTACTGGGCATATACCCTAAAGATGCTCATTTGTAACCCAAACGCATTAGCTCAACTATGTTCATAGCAGCATTTGTAATAGCAAGAACCTGGAAACAACCTAGATGCCCCTCAACTAATGAATGAATTAACAAACTGTGGTACATCTACATAATGGAGTACTACTCAGCAGTAAGAAAAAAAAAATGATACCCTATAATTTGCAGGTAAATTGATGGATTTGGAGAATGTCCTCCTGAGCAAGTTTTCACAAACCCAGATAGATAAGCAGGGGATGTACTCAATGTACTCACTCATTGGTGGACTTTAAACAAGAAGCTGCAAACCACAACCAGTGAATAGCATGGGATCTGAATCACCTTGGAGCATCACCTTGGAGCCCATTCCCTCCAAAGGAACACCTAACTCAGTCTTGATGTTAGGATGAGGAAAGCAGATCTGCCTGGCATTGATGCTGAACTAAGCCACCTTGGGACTTAGAACCTCCTGCCCTTGCTGTGGAGGAGATAAGGAGATGGGGAGAAGAGTGTGTGACTGGGAGGCATTGGGCGGGGGAGGGAGTTTGAACAAGGGGATACATGGATTAAAATGAGACTTTATTAATAATTAAAAAAGGAAAAAAACTGTATTGATCATAGTTATAATTTATCACATCATTTTCATGTTAAACTGAATCGGATAGCTTTATTTTGTCCTCAAGCAGACTAAGGATGTAACTAATGGATCATATGTGTCATTATTTGAATCATCCAGTCTTAAACATTATGTCATACACAGTAGTTTTCTTAATATATAAGGAAATGTAAAAAAAAAGTGTCATCATTTTGACACTCAGGAATCTCATAAAATATACAAACCTTGTGTTTTTGTATGATATATATGCAAAAGACTTACAGGGTTAAAAAAAGAAATCTATATATAATTAAACAAAAATGAAAAATAATGTGATACTTTTTTTCAAAAAAAAGAAAAGCCCTATTGTGATATTATGAGACAAGGATGAGATTACTTTGTGTTGCCATCTACTACTGGCCGTGTATCCTACCCTTAGGATTAGTCTGTTTTGTCAGGGAGATTCCTTAGAGAACAGTACATTTTTATTTGCATGTGGCTTTCCATAAGAGATTGCTTCCGTATTAGGGATGACGAATCTGTCTTCATCTCCTTTCAGCTCTAGGACCTCATCTGTCGGAGACCCTTGCAGGCCCTCTAAATTTATTCTCATACTTTATGAGTTCATATGAACACTATTCAGGTTGATTTAGAGGAACTTGTTTAATGGGTATCTTTCATCTTCTCTGGCTTTTAAAGAGTTTCAACGTCATATTCTGTAGAGTCCTCTAAGCTTTGAAGGGGGGACGTTAATGTAGACACCCCTTTCAGGGCTGAGTTGAGAATATTTTATAATACTCTATTCATGTGATTATTTAGAAAACTTAATTTTTGTAATTCAGTTTTACATTTTTTATGTAAATTTGTGTTTATTT
>PVIH01010091.1:43095-77895 GCA_004025045.1 Sigmodon hispidus
TTTTTTAAAAAAAAAAAAAAAAAAAAAAAAAAAAAACTTACTTGAGAGTATATTCTAAAGTGTACTATTCGTTCTTTATTCCAGTACTTTCACAAGTGCAGTTATAATACTGAAATCCTTAATCAATTTGTAATTGATTGGTGTCCAGGGTAAAAGAGCAAGATTGGGTTTCATTCTTCTATATGTAGACATCCAGCTTAGCTTAGCTTTGTCAACTTAAGTTTTTTTGTTAATGTCATCTTTTCTCTGATGTCTGCTTTCAGCATCTTTGCCAAATATAAAGTGGATTTAGGTGCTTGTGCTTCATGGCTCACTTTCTTCTCTCAGTACTAAAACTTTATTTCCTCTAAACTTTGAAGGCCTTCTCTATGCTGTAAGTACCTGGGAGTTCACACATAAATCAACCCTGTCTGAAAGATGCTGTCTTTGTGGAGACATTCATCTCCTCTGGCTATTAATATCTTTCTTTATCTCCTACATAGATGCCTGAGCCTTGAGTAGCAGGGTTTTAAAGAAACAGCTTATTAAGAACTAACTGCTCCAATGTTCCCCACATTCTGTGGAGTTTACAGTGAGGGGTGTTTCTGTGTTAATACTTATCTATGGCAAGGATAAACTTCTTTAATGTGGATTGTTCAAGGCACAGATATCTGAGTGTGGTAAGCTTTCCATTAAGAGCATGAGCTAGCAAGTCTCTGGTTAATGGCCACTTTAGCAGAGTAGAACATTGGTTTCATTTTATGGAGTGGACCTTAAGTCTGTTCAAATAATTATCATTTCTGTAGCTTTTCTATCACTATTGTACCAGCATATCTTCCAGGAAAATTTCTGTTGTAGCTAACATGGTTTGTAGCCAGATAATACTGATACCTTTCTTCTCTGGTAGCATTCAGAATACCATTTAGTATCATAAATTCTGGACAATAGGAATTAAGCTTTGAGGTAGGCACAAACTTGACTTCTTGATGTTTAATGACAAAATATTTGTCTTTAACATTAAGGCCTTACCATCTGTTTTTAGAGAGTAATCAAAATCCTCCACAATGGTCAGTGATGTTTGAGGTTTTCACTGGTTCCATATGGTCAATAATTCAACATGATGCAACCCATTCCTGGCACTGAATGGTTTTAATTGGTGATATGTTTATTTGGAACATTATGTTCCCTAATATTTTGGGACTTAGTTTACACTTCTTTCCATATATGTGTGTGTATGTATGTATATATATGTATATACATATTTTTTTTAAATTTTCTTTTTCATCTTGGCTCTGATTTAAAATTACTTTAGTTTTTCATTTGTCTTTCCTCAGAAAATTTTTCTTCCCCTTCTTTGCAAAATCTTCTCCTTAACATCTTGTATAAAAAACTATAAGCAATTGAGGAAAACTAAGAAAGGAAGAAATGGACTTTCCTGGCAAAAAGACACCAATTTTTAATCACGTGCCATGTGGGGAACCCTGAAAAATACATATGGACATCATAGGGACTATATCGATTATATTTACTAAGCTATATATGTATGTACACATATACATTTATACATGTAATAATTAATTGCCAAAAAGGCCATTAATTTGAAGGATAATAGGGAAGATACAAGGGATGATTTGAAGGAATGAAAGGAAAGGGAAAAGTGATGTGAATAATTATAATCTCAAAAAAAATAAATTCTATCAAATGCTTCAAAACTAGCATCCACATCTAACAGAAAAGATAATTCTTGTCTTTGGGGAACTGGTTTGCCCTATAATTTTATCTGTGATTTAGGAGGGGGGTGGTGCTATTGTTTCTGTCGTGGACTTTTGTTTGATTTTCCCTGATGAGTAAGAATGTTGAACATATTCTTTATTTGTTCTCAGCTATTTCTGTTTTATGTTTTGAGAAATTTTTGGTTAGCTCTGTACCTCATTCTTTTATATGATCTAAAATAGTTTTAAATTTAGGAGAGGTGCAAGGAAAAATATTTGTGACAACTAAAAGGGAGAACATCATTTGTTTATTTATTTTTAACAAGGCCTAACCAAAGTAAAATATAAGAAAAAAAAAACCAAGAATTTTTGCATCAAAGTTTGACAAATCAATAGAAGAGAACACCCCAAAATGAAGGCACAAGAATCAGAGACACAGTCATTCACATATTTAGGAGTTCTATAAAGGCATTAAAGCTATAACATATACTCAAGGGACCTGGTGCTGACTCCTGCGGTTTTCATGATTGCACCTGCAATGGAGATCATATGAGCTTTGCACAGTTGATTTAAAAGTCCTTATTTTCCTGGTATTCCCTCTGACTTTTGTATTTCATTTGCCCCTACCCATTTTCATGGAGTATGCTGAGCTGTGAGGGGAGAGATGTGATGGTAACATCTAATATAATGTTGTGTGTTCCAAGATCTCTCTCTCTGCAAAATGTATGCTTGTGAGTCTCTGTATTTATTCCCATCTGTTTCCGGAGTAAGCCTTTCTTATGATGGTCCTGAGTAAGGCACCTATCTCTGAGTATACCATAATATCATTAGGGGTCATTTTATTGCTTCTTTTTAATTTTTTTCTTGTGGTTTCTAGGACCACAGGAATCTCCGGTTTTTGGTCATCTAAGCAGTGTTGAATATGGGTTCCTCCTTGTGCAGTGGGCTGTAACATTATTTGTAAATGTGTCATTGGTTGGTTACTCCCACAAGTTTTGTGATACCATTACTGTAACATATTGTGCTAGCAAGACTGGTTGAAGATCAAAGATTCTGTTGCTAGATTGGTGGTTGCATTTCTCATTAGGTAACCCAAAAATTACCTACATGGTTTTATGTAGGCACCCACTCTATCTCCATTTTCAATGAGTTTTACAGGTGTCCTCAGCATTGGGACCTTGCTGTCAATTTATGGAAAGCAATTGATGTCTTCCTGAAAGTCTGATTTGTTTGGAGTTTCACAAGAGTCTTTTCAGCCAAGAACTCAATTTAATGTAACCTAGTCCTGGAACTAGAAGTTTTATTTGGTATCAAGAGATGCTAGTTGAGGATTTGTCTTTCTCATTATTTAGAGGCATTATTAGAATTGCTTTCAAATATTTTAGAAAGTTTTGTTGTAGTAACTTTCTCTACCACCTCCCAGTTGTCCCTCAATTATATCTATCTCTTCCTTCATTATGTTACTTATTCACATTCACTGTAAGTTTCTTAAAACATCTTAGTTCCTCTTGTGCTTTAGGTCAGTGAGCTTTCTCAGGGCATTCTTACATAAAGTTATTGGTTTATAAAGGAAGTATATTTTCTTGGCTGTTCATATTTGTGTTTTATACTGAGATCTAGGCATCTAGAATTATTTGTTTCAGGTGTTTCTTGATATCTGGCCTTGTTTCTCTTTATTGGATATGTAGATTTGTGGTGTTTTGTTTGTTTGTTTTATTTTTTTGTATGCAGTTGCCCACTCTGAGTCTTCGGCAAGTGTGGCAGAGAACACTTCTATGAGTTGGTGGGCAAAAGAAAAGAATAGAGATGAAAAAGAAAGAATGTCTAAGAGATGCCAGGACAGGCTACTATAGGACTAAAAGTAGTCTGGACATACTGGAATGGAAGACAGGAAAGCTAGTGAAAATCATATGCCAGCTTTTTATCCTGTTCTTGTCACCATTGGCCCATGTTACAAATTGATTCTCTAGATTAGTGGCTGACACAAAGCAGTGAGGATGGCTAGAAGGAAAGAATGAGAGGGTAGATAGGAAAAGCTAAATTGCGTCTGCACCAAGAGGAGGAGTCCCCAGGAATGGTGGCAGAGTAAAGGACAAGCTTCTGCAGGCAGATCAAAGTAGGACTGAGTTCTCCTGCATTGAGGTGAAAACTGCTCATAAAGATTTCAACTTCCTAACTCACTCAGGCAATGTGGGTGCTAGCAGCCCTTGATTGAATGCAAAATATTTCACAGAGACAACTCAATGCTTCATATGTGAAGGTGCAGATACATTCTAGTGTTTTTAAAGTTGCCAAAGTTGAAGTTACTGTGGATCTTACACAGTCCTTTAAAGAAAACTCTCAGATTAGCTTGGTAAGGCAGTTTCATTATTGAGGGCATTTTGATAAAGGAAATAAAAGACTCCACTGAAAGAATAGAAAAGTAGGTACAAGTGCAAGATTGCAGAAATCAATTTACTCTCAGTACATAGTCTAGTGTATTTATTATTCATATTGGCTTATACTTAAATTATGTCTTTTTTTATATGGCAATTTCATCACTCTTACTGCCAAAATTTGAAACAAATCCTTGCTATTAATATTTGGAGATTTTTTTTGATATCATATGTTATCAATATATTGAATGCAAATTATTTCAATATTGTCATTAAAGAATGCATCAGGTAGTACTAAATTTTGGTAAGCAAATATTGGTACAATTATTTATAGAACAATATAAGCCTATATAATATTTCAGAGACAGGGAATAAAGCTGGGTAGAAATATGAACTGAGAGAATAACTGACAAAAATTCTGATGCTTCACCAAACCACTTAGTTGGTAATTGAAAATAGAAAGTCTTCCTTTGTAAGTGACAGTGATGTACAAATTGTAGTATTCTGGTATGAGGGGTTAACAAGACAATGAACTTGTGATAAAACCTTCCTCTTTCTTATTTTGATATGCATGACATCCTTAATAAAAACACCTTTTGTTGTTCATCAAGGGCCCATAGGCATCATTTTATTTCTTTGCATAATCACATTATTTCCTCAACCCATAAATCTCTGAGTGGTGATTAAAATTCTTACTCATCAATCCAAATTCCTTTCCACACAGGCAATATTTATTGTATGGATCAAGCGAACTGTCCTTCAAACAAAAATTGGATTGGTTAGTTAAAATTAAGCCATTAATATGTGTAGAAAGATTTTTTTTAAAAAAATGAGAAAATAAATTCTCAAAGAGATTTCCTTTAATGGAGACCTGTTAATGAACAATTGTACAATTTCACATAACCTGTATGTAAAATTGTTACAATACAGTTTACAGAATATTTTAAAGTCCAAATTATTTGTAATTATCATAAAAATTACTGGAGAGATGGCTCAGAGGTTGGGAGAACTGCCTCTTCTTCCTGAGGTCCTGAGTTCAATTCCCAGCAAACACATGGTGGCTCACAACCATCTATGATGAAATCTGGTACCCTCTTCTGTATAATGTATGCATAATACATAAATAAATCTTTAAAAAATTACTTATGATAACAAATGTCTTTCTAATTTTAATAAAATTTATTAGCAGATTTTCTTTAGGTTACTAGAGTACATATTATGTTAATAAATATCTACTATAAACACTATGCGATAAAGCATTCCAACAGTTTTCTTTTCAAGATAGATAAAAGTATTTGTGTCTAAAATTACTAAAATGAAATCTGAAAGACTACAAGTTTCAAAAAATTTATAGCTTTTAAAGATGTAAAAGTTACAGGCATAAAATTATAAAAAGATATGGTTTTATGCCTCTTCGGGTTCCTGAATCTTTGTAAGATAAAGCTGCTAGAAGGCACAGTTTGAGGAAAGAGATAAACATCTGTTGAGTGAGTTTGGGTTTACTTTGAGGTCATTTCATTAGCCCCAGGAGGTCAAGGATGAGCTAATAAAACACCTATGTGTAAAATATTTTTAAAGTAATAAGGAGTACATACTAATATACGTGTATAATTAATGTAACATTTGATATAAGAGCCTATTCCCTACAGAGGAACACCTAACCCAGCCTTAATACTGGGATGAGGGTCTCAGACCTACCTCAACTGGATACACCAAACTTAACTGGCCAACTTGGGACTCCTTGCCCTCCTTGAGAAATGGATGGGAGGATGGGATGAAGAAAGGCTGAGGGAGGACTGGGAGGAATTGGGAAGTGGGAAGGGAGGGGGAGCAGTGGTAGATATATATGGAAAATATATATTATAAATATATATATATTTATATAATAAATAAAATGGAAAAAAGAATAGTTCCCATACAATTATTAAGCACTATAGTAATACCAATTAATAAAATTTATTTACAGATTAGAACATGCTTGCTTCAGCAATTTTTCAAAAACTAGAAATGAGACTGCCATGTGACTCAGTTGACTAAACAAGAACTGGAAAATCAAGGCAGCCAAATAATCATATATGGGAAAGCCAACCACTAAATAAGGAGTTATAGGCAGATGCTAGCTTCTATTAAGAGAGAATCATTCATCGGAGGTATGACAATTGGTAGATTACCAATGCTCCTGTTGATGGCATCATATCCACCCATATATTGGCAACACTAATTTCCATGAAGTGTGCTTTTACAATGGAGGACATGATGTCGACAGAGAAGATGGTGTGGGAATATTTGAGGTAATTTGAAATGGAAATGAGAAATCAATACAATATCTTTTCATACACATAAAAAATTTTCAAATAATAAACAATTTTAAATGAAGTAGAAGACAGTAATTACCACCAAATGCCACCAAATAACAAGTGACCCCAAATAAAATAGACAGTTGTTCCATAGAATCTGTTTACAAGAAAGAAAAAATCATCATAGTAATTATGTTAAGCTTTCTATATTGTAACACTTGCTACAAAAATTGCATTTTCAGAGATCTCCTAGTGTGGAATTTCACTCTATATGTTAAAATTGCCAAATCTGTCTGTCAAAAGACATTGTTTATAGATATGATAATTTTGGTAATATGGAGGTTTAAAGACACTATCCTGGAAATCTCCTAAGGACTTGCACATTTACTGGAAGAAAGTTATTATTTGGACAATAAAAGTAAAGAAAAGCAAAAAAACATACCTTTTTATGCATGACAGCCAAGTTAAGACAAAAGTATCATTCAAAAAAAAGTTGAACTAAACACTTGCCTCACAAAAGCATCTTGATAGGAGTCAGTGTGTCATGCAGTACTTTTCAGAACTGTGAATAGTATAGAGAAATATCTTTTTACTTGTATTATAAAGTTTTACTTAACTAAGATATGAACAAGCAGTAAACATAGAGAATTATTTCAGTTCCTCAAAAGATACTATGATAGAAGTAGACAAATGGAAATCGGAATGTTCATGAAATGTTATTAAACACTTAAAAAACTAGTATTTAACAGTGTGAGATTAATACCTAATCATGACAATATTATGTGACTTTATTATCCATACTCAACTTTTCAACATAAATTTCCTTTGCAAGCATTTTAAAACTCCTTTGCCACATAAAATATATCTGGATATAATGCAAATCTACCTTCAGGTATACATGAAAATGACATATCTTCCAATTAACAGCAATACAAAAATACACCAATTTATGTCATATTTATTGCTAAGATGAATGACATTACTCCTACATAAAATGTCCAGTGACTGGTACTGTATAATGACCACTTGATAATCATCTACAAAAATATAAGGTTCTTGTATCAGAAGAAAAAATTTCACCTTCACTTAGAAAATGGGGTTTTATTTATTTTATTGTTTGTTTGGTAAAGCTTTCTCAAAGAGGATATAATCCTTTGACTTAAATTTTTATAAATTCATTCACACTCATTGTGGATTAATAATCTGAAATCTAACAACATAGACCAGTACTGTTACATAGCAAAAAAAAAATAGATTAAGAATTTTTTAGTATAAACCTGAGCATACATTTAACAAGACAATAAAGTAATAGTCCAATAAGTTTCTATATGCATATCTAATAATTTAAGTAGCTAAAATTAGTCTGCATTAATAAGCATAATAACAAAATAAAGGATAATAAATGAGGAAATGATTATCATAAAAGGCAAAATTTCTTTATAAATAAACTTATTTTTTATATAATCAAGAAAAATGTTAATGAGATACCTTAGAAGTTCCTGAAATAGTCTATTAGCTGAGTTCTATTGTTTAAATAATTGCATAAATCATAATTAAATTAGCACTTTAATTGTGTGCTCCACAACAACTTTATATTTATACATGTTCTAGTTCCCATTACACAAAATATAGAGCACTTATCTATATGTAATTTATAAGAAGTTGAGGCTAAGTGAGTTAAAAAGCTATAAAATGTACTTTAATTATAAAAATACATGAACCCAATAAAAAACCTTTTATATATTTGTACATATACTCATACACATGCTCATGTCTATCTCTATACAAGTGCCTGCATATCAATCAAAATTGGAGAGTCAAAATAAAGGACATTTGAAATTGTTACATATATAATCCATAATTACAGAAACGCCAAGTAATACGAAGTGATTATGGAAAGGAATAAAATATAGACTATGGACTTTAGGCATTATAGGAGAAGACTATAGCTGATTACTTAATCACAAATAATGCAAAACTGGACAGAATAGAGGAACTGGATAAAATGAGAGTGGGGAATAGATAAATCAATAAAGTTGCTTATAAAAAATAAAATCTGCACACCACAGAGAAGAAAAAGATCAAGCAAGTAGAAAGCATGGAAGCAGTACAGAGAAGGAATAGATATAAAAGGAATTCCAGCATGGGAAACAAAACAAACTTTATCTTTCAGGACCAGCATCAAGCATATGGGATCTTGGGACGCAGGCTGTAGCTAAAGTGTCTTAGAGCCTCACTAAGTAAAGAGAAGCTCATCCCATGTTTCCACCTTTACAAGATGAGCACAGAATGGCTGAGTGACCACGACATGTCAGTTAAATATATGAGGACTAAGAAGAATGAAATAATCATGCTCTAGATTACAGTGGTTCTCAACATTCCTAATGCTGTCTGTCATCCTTCAGTACAGTTTCTCATGCTTTGGTACTCCCCACCATAAAATTATTTCATTGTTACTTCATAGCTAAAAATTTACCTCTGTTATGAGTTAATGGAAATATCTGCTATCCAGGATATCTAATATGTGACCCTACAAAGTGGGCAATATCCACTGGTTGAGAACTACTTGTTGAGAACATTTTGAATTTAGCTGAGCAACTAGTGAAAGACTGGAGTTTCTCTTAGCCAAAAACAAGAGCAGCAGGAGACACAGATCACTAGAATGGCAGTTGGAAGTATTTATGCTTATGCCTGAAATCCCCTTTCTCAACAATGCCACTGAAGCCAGAGATCTATGGCAGCTGACAATTTACTCCTAGCCCATGCAGAAGTTAGTGTGCATCTTAGAGTGAATATTGAGAAGAATGCAGATATGAGTGACAGATGGAGAACTATTGACAGACTTTATCAGTTGTGTGATGAGTTGTATGTACTAGTAGTTTCATACAAGACTGAAAATCAAGATTGTTAAAAAATAATGTATCTGGTAAAGTAATTTTTATAATTAAAATAAATTAAATTAAAAAAATTAATTTTTATAATTATTAAAGTTTCACCAAGCCTACTTTTAACATCATAGTCATCTTTACTGGTTTGTAGTTTTTCATTTTTAATGAACATTTTCACACAGTGGAAAGGCCTTGACTGTGTGAAAGCAACACCAGGATTAAAGCAAATTATGATACTTAAGTATAGAAATAGACATCAAAACAGTTCAGGCCAATGTACTTAGAAGTGTGATCTCATATTGTTACAATTATTGATGGTTACATACTGAATAAACATGGCATATTTATTTGTGGGAATATAATACCTAAGAAGACAATCAACTTTTGTAACAATACAATAACAGAGAATCTTCCTAATAAACAGGGTACAGCAGAATGTAAAGTGGTATGATGATTCCTCCATTGAAAAACACAAAAAATAATAATTTCATTTGAACAAAACAATATACAAAGTACCATATTAAAATTAAAGTTACATAGGGAAGAAAAAATTGATTTGTCATCATTTAAATAAAGTGATAAAACAAAATTATTATCAATATTAGTATTGTTTTCAATACTTATTAAAAATAAATACATTAGAGAAAATACTATATTACAAGGTAATCTCAGTTTGAAACAAATATAAACAAAGTGCCAAAAACCACATTTTTATTTAACTGATTATATTAATCAATCATTGTGAATATAGATATACTAAAAATATTTTAATAGGTAAAAAATTGCAAAGAGTAAAACCAATTGTGAGAAGTTAAAGGTTCACAAACTTTACAAAGTACAAATGGTATATATTTCAAAATTCAACAATAGTTACTGAGAAGTGAAAGATTCACTCAATGTGTACTTGTCAAAGTTTATTTTGAAACATCTAATAAAGTGAGCAAAATATTCTGGATATTTTTATTACAAAATAAAGTCTACTCAAAAGAAAATATATAAAATCAAAACTTACTTAGACCATTAAACAATAATAAAAACTAAATTATACCTTGCAATATAAATTATTAAAATTTCTAGTGAGGAAATGATACCATACTATCTCTTGATTCATTTTGAAAAAACTTGAAAATGAATAGTCTAAACTTGCTGAAATTGCTTTAAAATCTCTTCTGGGAACAGGGCTTCCAGGAATACAATCTTAGTGTAACTGATTTTTGTACTCTGAATACCATTATGAAAAATGTATTTTAAAAATGATGAGTTATGTATTATTCAATCTGAGTGGCATTGCTCTCCAGCTAACCCACAGTGGAGACATGAACAAGCAAGACTTGATTTTATTCATCACAATACAAATGTAAAATAATGATAGAGCCAGGACACGTTAGTGTCTAGTGTGGGACAATAGCTAACCTCTCTACCTTGAAACATTCCTTTGATTATTGACAATCAACTCTTAAGTATATATTTTCTACTGGCATCACCTATATGGATGCTTAATAGAATGTATGTCTGAATGCTTTTGCATCATATTGTTTTATGTAATATTTATCCTAATTATATTTAATAATAATTGCTTTAATGTTGCTGATCAAAACTTTTCTATAATCCAATATATGTAGTTATTATAAAATATAATATATTATTGCTAGTGTTCAATGACAAAAACAAATTAACAGAAAATGAAAAAATCACTCTTGGTAGTAATAAAAGAATATTAGTCTAATGGTAAATCATAATCAGTATATAGTACATACTATAAAAGAATGATAAATACATTGGTCCATATTTTAATATTTTTAATTCCTTTCATAATTATTTTTCCTATAAATTTATTTGCATTTCTTATAATCAAATAATTAAATCTCTCTCTCACCCTTTCTCTCTCTCTCTCTCTCTCTCTCTCTCTCTCTCTCTCTGTGTGTGTGTGTGTGTGTGTGTGTGTACTGTATGAGATATGATATGTGAACAGTGGCCAAAGAGCTTATTGGCAAAGAGTGATATCTAGTTGTGGGTCAAATAGGGGTTGGACCTCATTAGCTAATCCTTTATCCATAGTGGAATGTTAATGGGCCCATCTGCCTTCTATTCATCATGCAATAATGTATTATATTCAGAAGACAACATTCTACAGAACCCTCCATTCACCTTCTGCTGATTCTTTAGACTTTCTGCTCTGTCTTCCAGAATGTCTGTAGGATTTGATAATGGTTATATACATTTCACATTTGGGTCTCATCATGCAAGTATTCAACTACTTTCAGCACTTTAACCATTGTGAGTTTCTGCATTTACTGCCTCACACTATGAAAAGATGTTTCTCATCCTATATGAGAGTAAAAGAACATATGGGTACAGGCATAAGCACTTACAAAGCTGTGTAATATCAGAAAACATGTCCACTAGAAGAAGGAGGAGGAAGAGAAAGAGGAAGAAAAAGAAAAAGGATAAGAGGAAAGAAAGAAAAAAGAAAGAAGAGGAGGAAGAGGATTAGGAGAAGGAGCAGGAGGAGGAGGAGAATTTTGATTATAGTTACAGTGTACAGTTCCAGGCATAAATTTCCACTAGAGTTCTAAATAGATGAATTTTAAATGATGTGAGATTTATGTAAGGATAGCTAAAGGAATGGAGATAAAGTAGCAAATGCTTAGTTGTCAAGAATATGCAAATGAAAACTACCTTATGATTTAATCTTACAGCTGTTAGAATGGTAAAGATAAAGAACTTAAGTGACAGCTCATGCTATTGAGGATGTGGAACAGAGGGAATATTCTGCCATTGCTCCTTAGATGCAAATTTGTACAGCAGTATGGAAATAAATATGGTGGCTCTTCAGAACACTGGGAAATAATATACCTCAAGACCCAGCTATGTCACTTGGGCATAAACCAAAAGAATGCTACATTCTGTGGTGGAATGTTCTTTGCACGTTGTGAATAAAGTACTGTTTTGACCTATGTACAGCACCATAGAAGTGGGTAGAGAATCAGAGGGCAGGCAGGTAGGAAAGGATGGAGTTAGTCAGTCTCCATCCATCCCCCGAAGAAGCAGCATGTAGGAATCCAGGTGAGCCATGGGCTGTGGGCCACGTGGTGGGAAGATAAATGGAAATGGGTTGAATTAAGATGAAAGAGCTAGCTAGTAATGTGAGTGAGACATGGGCCAAACAGTTTAAAGGATATAAGCATGTGATTCATTTCTTTGGGGGACAAAAGCTGCCACTGAGCAGGTTTCAAACCTACCCTGCGTGTGAACCAGGTTCCAACAACAAGCACCGCTGCCAGGCACAACCTCTGGACCCAAAACGGGCCAGGATAAACATACTACAACAACATCCTACACAGAAGGACACTTGCTCAACCCTGTTAATTGTGGCTTTATTCATAATAGCCAAAGTAAACACAACCTAGATAGATCAAAGAATAGATGAAGAAAATGTGTTACAGTTACACAATAGATTATTACTCAGATGTTAAAAAAATGACTTCATAAAATTTGCCAGAAAATGGTTGAAACTAGAAATAAAATCACATTGAAGGAGGTAATTCAGACCTAGAAAAACATATATAGTATATAGTCACTAATAATTATATCATAGCTGTTAAGTAAATGCTAATTAAGCAACAGTCTAAAGACTTAGAGATGTTCGGTAGAAAAGAAGGCTCTGGGGGCATGCATAGACCTCCCTGGGAAGGAAAAGAAAGCAAGTTTTGCAGGTGGACTGGGAGCAAGTGCGGACAGGAATGGGAATGATGGGGAAGGAAAGGTTGGAGGGAGAGGATACATGGTGAGTTAAATAGAGTTTGGGATCTTCGGGCATTGTGTGGAAATCTAGTACAGTGAACAATTCCTGGAATCCATGAGAGTGACCCCAGTTATGACTTCTGGTAATGAAAGATAAGGAGTCTGAACTGGAAATCTTTTGGAGTCAGGCAAGGCTTCTAGTGCTCGAACTGGGTTGCATTCATGTAAATTGTTGTTCAAGGGTACCCTCTGAATGGTGCAACCAGGAGAACATGGCCTACCAGAGAGGGTAACTTAGCAGGATTCAAATGAGCTCAGAGATTTGAAGAGGCAAAGATGAGATATGGGTCTGCCTCAAGTCCTCTGCAATTATGTTGTAGCTATTAGCTTGGAGTTTTATGAGATCCCTTACAATGGGAGCACATGTATCTCTCACATATTTGCCTGCTCTTCGGACACTTTATTCTTTTTTCTGCCTAGTCAGTTGTCTTGTCCAAACTGATGAGGGCTTTTACCTTGACTTATTGTATCTTGTGTTGTTTCCTTTTGCTGTCTCATGGAGGCCTGCTTTCTTCTGATGAGGAAATGGAGGGGAGTGGATCTGAGCAGTCATGATAGACCTGGGAAGACTGGATGGAGAAAAAATTGTGAGAAGGATGTAATATAGGAGAGAAGAATCTACTTTCAATAAAATGTTCCTGGAAGATTGCAAATCATAATATTTCAATCTCATTTTAATTATAATTATTTATTACTTTTGTTTATGAATTTTATATAAACATAATGTTTGTAATTGAGATTTAAAATGATCCTTTATTTTGAAAACCTTATCTAAAAAGGTTTTATTTATAATTTGAAAAAAAGGATATATTTTGTTGCATTGTTCTTTTGACAAATATTTATCAAATGGTTTGATTACAGTAACATTTTGAAAGCCACCTCAAAAAATCTTTTCTAAATTTCTGACTTGTATAACAACTCCAAGTTATACATACATATGTAAACATCAAAAGCTAGATTACACATATGTAAAAGAACATGCTCTCGCTCTCTCTCTCTCTCTCTCTCTTTCTCTCTCTCTCTCTCTCCCTCCCTCTCCCTTCCTCCCTCCTAGCCTATCTAGATCAGTATTATTTTTTTCTACTTTTATTTGCTTTGAGATTTTCTAATTTCACTTTGACAGATAAATAAAATACAATTATGTATGTTTATTATGTGTACTTCTAGTACTCATTTATCATTATAGGATATTTAGCTGACTCTGCTTCCTAGCTATTGTAGATATAATAACAATGAGCATATTTGAGACTTTAAATTGATTAACATCTCTGTAGCAAGAAATAGCCCTTTAGGTATATGCCCAGTATTATATGTTGAAGCCATTACTTGGTATATTTTTTTTCTTGCACCTCTATACTGATTTCCATAGTGACTGCCATTCATTGGATTTCTTATTTTCAATAACAGATTTTTACATTCTAAATAAGAAAGCAAGTTTGTACATCACACATTACTGAAAAATTGTGGTGTCAATTTTGCCTTACATGATAAAGTATCCTCTCATTTTTATATTACAGTGTAATGTCTCAAGAACCAAAAAAAGAAAACTTCAGATATTGAATTCTGTATGTAAAATTATTTATTTTTAGTTCTCAATTAGCAAAACCAAGAAGTAAAAAAATGCAGAAGACAGAAGTTTAGACCACACAACTATTATTGTACATTGTACCACTTTAAACAGTTTACTGAAGATACGTTTACCTAAGTTCTATTTAAACAGTTAAACAATAGACGGCAAGACAAGTTAATTCCATACTGCATCATCAGGCCTTCTGTAATGCTCAAAAATCACTGTTAATAGAGCACATTTAAAGAAACAATAGAACAGATTAAGCAGTGATTTGGAAAAATTCAGAACAATTTATCTCCAATAAGTATAAACAGATACCTGAACAACATATTCTCCTGTATAGATAAAAGCATTGAACTTTATAATGTGGATAATACAGAAAAAGGAAGTTTTGAAGTAAAAATAAATCATTATTCTTTTTCCATTCTTTTGCAATTCACATTCAAATTAAAAAAGCAACATAGATAAAAATAAAAACTTGAATGTCTGGAGACCTGGAAACAACTGTAAAACATTATTAAATCATATGTAACCAACATCCTTAGTCATCATAGAAATGCAAATCAAAACAATTCCGAGATACTATGTTACACCTGTCAGAATGGAGAAGATCAAAAACACAGATAACAGTCTTTGCAGGAAGAGATGTGGAGCAAGGGGAACACTCCTCCACTGCTGCTGGAAGTGTTACCTTGTACAGTTATTATGTAAATCAGTATAGCTGTTCCTCAGAAAGCTAGGAATCAAACTCCCTAATGATCCAGCATTACCACTATTGGGCATTTACCCAAATAATTCACAGTCTTACCCCAAGGGCATTAGCTCAACTATGTTCATAGAAGCATTATTTGTAACAGCCAGAACCTGGAAACTATGTCAGAACATGAAAACTACCTAGATGCCACTCTACTGAAGAATGGATTTAAAAAATGTGGTACATTTACACAATGGAGTACTACTCAGCAGTTAAAAAAGAAAAAAAAACATGACATTTTAAAATTTGCTGGCACATTTGGATTTGAAAAGTAACATTATGAGAGAGGTAACACAGGCCCAGAAACATAGATATGGTATGGACTCACTCATAAGTGGATTTTAGACATAAAAAAGAATATCCAAGCTGCACTCCCCCAGCATCTAGATAACAGGAGAAATTTAAGAGAGACATCCAAGGATCCCCCTAGGAAGGGGAAATAGAGAAGATCTCCTGAGTAAATTGGGATCATAATGGAGAGCTAGCAAGGAAATTTGGGAACATATCATGAGAGATGGAGATAGTTGAGTGAGAGGAGCAACAAAGAAGGAAAATAAAGAAATGGATATCTTGATAGAGGGAGCCACTGTAGAGTTAGAAAGAAATCTGATGCTAAGGAAGCCTCCAAGAACCCACAAGATGTCCCAGCCTAGAACTCCAAGCAAAAGTAGAGAGGGTACTTAATACATAAATACATAAACACACAGATATATACATTCACATGTATACATGTATGTATATAAAGCAGCATAGAGACAAGATTATAAGAAATATATTTACATTATATATACAGTTTTATATACATGTACATATTGATATGCAAGTACACTTACAATAATATAAAAAGAGGCAATGAATTTAAACATTTGTAGGAATTGGATGAGAGAGAAAGGAGGGTAATGTAGATACAGTACTTAAATTTAATTTCACAGAATAAAATTAATTGATATATTTCTAAATAGCAATTTCAGATTTGCTATTATTGTAGAGAAATATTTTCAAATTTTGAGTTTATTTTTTATCTTACAAACTTTAAGATATGCAGCATTTCAGTTTTCAAACCCAATAGCCCTGAGAGATCATGATGAGATCTGTAGAAAGGTCTGTTATGATTGTTGGCTGCTCTGTCTTATGTAGTTCCTCCCCTTACTGCCAGATTTTTATGGTCTGTCATGAAGGATTATATCTTATTTTCCAGGTATATGTACCTGATATATTTCAGTCTGTTTTTCATGTAGTGCTCTCTTAAATGCCCCTACATACATATATACAAATATAAGAAGATATAAGATCCATTTAAACTTTAGTGTGATATAAGGCAAAATGGTTTTGATCACAATAAAACCGTATAAGTGATACACAAATTTTGTTTATAAAGAACAGTTCTGTATGAAAGTGGTTTTTTTTACTTATTTAAATTATGTATTAAATTTTAGGTATATTTCATGTATTTCATCTAAAAGCCATAGTACCATTCAGAACTCAAGCATCACATTTGAAGCCATTATCAATAATGCATTGTTTCTTTATCAGTTATTAAGCCAATATATATTCCAATTTAACAATGATTCTTCATATTTGAATGTTAGGTATTAAAATACATCAACATAAATTTTGTATGAACTAGTTTTAGAAACATGAATGAATATAGTTTCTCAGCATATGATAAAATGTACATAGTGACTTCTTTTTCAGAAAATGTTCTGAAATAATTTAGTTGGCAATAGTAATCTAATTCTGATTGTGATAGCTAGAATTCTTTGAGCCAAAAACCTTGAACATATTATTGTGTTGTCATAGATTGCTGGACTCTGAAAGAGAATATTTGGTTTTAATGCCCAACTTTGTCAATTTCTATGTGTCAAATAGGAAACTCATACGTTATTTCTAAGTTTTTGTTAACTGATCTATGAAGGGAGAATGATTCCTCAGAGAAATTGAGCAGAAATGGGATGTAAATATCCCCAAGTTTTATGAAGTAATATCTTTTAAAATAAAAGCCATCATTAGGTTATCTATATCTCTTTGCATATTGAGAATTTTTTATTGTAAGGCATTCTTTGGGTGTATTAACATTTGTTTTGTGTGTATTTGTCTCTGTTTGTGTATTTGTTTATATATTAATGTGTTTTTTACACACATAAGTGTGTGTTTGTGTCTATACCCAGGTACATACACAATTGTGTACTCGTGCAAATGGATGACAGAGATCAACATCAGTTTTCTTTATGTACTGTTCTGAACTTTTTTTACACAGAGTCTTTCACTATGCCAGAGCTCATCAATGATTCATTATAATCATTGGTCAGTTAGCTCTGGAGATCTGACAGTATCCATCCTATCCGGGCTTCCTCTTACAAGAACAGGAAGCTTCCCTCACACTACATTTCCTCTTTTTATGAAAGTTAATAATTGAAATAAAAATCTTTATGATTGTGTAGCAGTTACTTGTCAGGTGGGCCATCACTCTGTCTCTTATTGCAAGCCATTTGCCATGGCATTAAATTTTAGTGTTTCTGCATATGTGCATATATTAACAGGTTATGTTTATATGTTTAAAATATCATCATATACTTCAAACAATGTTTTAAGGAGAGAAATAATAGCCAATCTTGGTTACACTTTGATTTATATAAAAACTTGTATAAAATATAAAACCTGTATATTTTATTATGCTTATTTTATCAAAATCTAATATGAAAATAGATTCTATTTTAACAGAATATAGATGATTCATTTTTATTTTTTACTACCACTTCAAATCTCACAATACAAAATGTTCTTTAAGTGAGTTAAATAGAATTCACTTTTCCAAACATTCCATAAGTGTCAGAAATACAGTGACAGAATATCTTGCATTTCACACGCACACACAAAAATTACTCCAAATTCAAAGACCATCTCCCATGGGCTTAATTTTATCAAAGAAGAAAGAAATGCCAAACAAAGTGCCCACCAACATAGTCAATAGCATTCAAAAAATGTTTGACATTGAGCAGGACTACACAACACACGAGCCAGAAAAAAAGACCGATGGCTTGTCAAAAATTTTGTAGACATGATGCTATTATCAAGGCACATCAGGATAAAATACAAATGACCTTGCTGACCACAGGCTTACAAATGTCCTGGGAAGAAGAGAAAAATGGTGAATCAAAAGGTAACTCTTCTGCACGTCCCCCCAGGCCTTTTTATTGACAAGAATGACAATGGTCCCAAGATGCACCATTATCTGTGGCCAGCAAGCCGACATCAAATACTCTTGAGCTGTATCTGTCAGAATAGAAAACTCTGCTCAAAAAAGACAGGGCTTGTTAGATTTTGCTCTGGCAATGTCTGTCAAAAGCCAGGGTCACTTTTGCATGCCCTGCCCTGAAGGGGAACTGCAAAGGGAGGGTAGTTCACTTGATTCCTCAATGCTGCTTCTGCAAAGAGACTTAGTGTCTAGTTGACCACGGTGTTTTGAAAGTCAAGTCATGACTCAAAGAAAGTGGAAAACAAAGTTAATAGTCTACCACTTAACTACTTAGGAATTCAATTCACAAGCTAGAATCAGAGTTTTAAAAGATTTCTACATTTAGAGTACCCCCACAACCTCTTTTTGGCTATGTGTGATTTGTTATTTTAAACCCAAAAAGGGAAATACTACTGTTGTTGAAACTGGAAAGAACAAGTTAATGTGTTCTGGGCAGTACTTTATGCCATTACATTATGCAGTTTATTACAGTCTGAAATATTTACACTGGTAAGAGATTCCTCTAATTTGCTTTTCTTTGACTAAAGAGAAACTTTATATACAAATGTCTAGCCTCTGACACGTAAGTAAACTCACTAAATTCTGGAAACATCTGCTGACCACTCATGAGAAAATCCAAGTTGAATGTATTTCTTTACTTTGTTCCTTTAAAAATCAAAATACTTCTTTGCTCCCTTAAAACAGAGCTAGCAGATGAGACTTGCTTCTGGATAAAAGAATCATTTTTCTACCCGGCAGATCCTAGATTACCTTTTCTTTATTTCTCTCTCTCTCTCTCTCTCTCTCTCTCTCTCTCTCTCTCTCTCTCTCTCTCTCTCTCTGTCTCTCTGTCTGTCTGTCTCTGTCTCTCTGTCTCTGTCTCTCTCTGTCTCTGTCTCTCCCCCCTCATTGCTCTGTCTTTGTCTCTGTCACCCTTCCTTCTTCTCCCCTCCCTCTCAGCTGTTTACCTTTCTCTTACCTTCATTAAGCAGCCTCCAGTTATCAATCTACTTTCAAAATCTCTAGTTCTGTATTTTCTGTAGGTTTTTGAAGAAAAGGAAGCAAGATCTTTATTATGTGAGGTGTGTTAGATTTCTAGAACTTCTATAATAAACACTATAAATTTGTGGCTTAAACAGCAAAGCTTCATTTTCTACTAGTCTTGAGACTAAAAGTTTATGATCAAGGTTTTGAAAATTGACTTTTCTTATTGGTAATAACTGGTTGTCCATTCTTCTCCCATGTTCAATCATCCAATGTGGAGATGGATTGCGTAACTAAAAAATTTTCCTAAAAATCATAGATTTAGTCATGAAGGTCAGTGAATGGTAACCCACACCTTTAATCCTAGCACTCAGGAGGCAGAGGCAGAAATCTGTCTGGATTCCTGTGAGTTCAAGGCCAAAAAGAGCCAGGTGGTGGTAGCACATACACCTTGAATCCTAGCATGTGGGATCCCATGCCACTGCTCCCAGTACTTGGGTAACATACATAATTTTAATCCTAGCACGAAGAATGTCAAACAAGAAGTGAAAGATACAGGTAGAAAAAGATAGGGCTGCAGAAGGCAGGAGTTCTACCTTTCATCTCGGCCTCCCTTCCCTTTGGGCTGAGAATTCAGAGGCACTCAATCTGAGGATTTGTGAAGACAAGTCTGAGGAGTTGGCTGGGTGAGAATTCATTGTGACTTTTACCTCTGACTCTCTGATCTTTCAGCTTTTCCCCAATATCTGACTTCTGCTTTATATTATAAGACCAAGTAGAATTTGTATAATAACCCAGTCTCTAAGTATGATAGTCACATGTTTTCCTTGGTCTTTGCCTCAATTTTTTTTCTATAAGAACATGGATCGCAATAGGTCGGAATCTAGTAATAGCATTGGGAAAAGAGGCAATAACCCAAAATTTAATATATTAGTGGCAGGAAAGCATTGTTTAGGAACTTTCCACAGCCTGCATCAGGGTGTAACTCTCTTGGTTCTATTTGGCTTTAAAATGTCAGTATCTAAGGGGACATCTACAGTGATTTTATTTTGCCAGAGAAACTGTGTAAGTTTACATGATTCAAGCAGATGCTTCATTTTCCAAAGGCTGGAATCAGAGCTAACCAGACAGCACCCAGTCCTCTAAATATCTCCATTCTGACTCTTTTGTGAACTGATCAAACACCATGGGAGGACAGAATGCTTAGTCAGGATTAAGGACAGAAGAGATAAACCAAGGCCTCATCCCAGTAGGTACAAATAGATCACATAAGAGAGTACCTAAATAAACGATATTTATCCAGTCTCAGAAGCTTCTTGATAAGTAAGGAGGAATGACACAAGCAAAAAAAAAAAAAAAACTTGTAATTGCCAATAAATCTGCAATAAATCCTGATGAGATCAGTTGGTTAGGGTTAGGGTTAGGGTTAAGGTTATCATGCAGCAGAATATGATAAAATCTGTGCTATATAACAATGAGTACACGGCCTCCTCTTTCTTTTCAATAAGTCAAAAGCTAACAATTACTATTTATTTTCCTTTTGTGATGAATATATACTTACTGGTGTTTTATTTTTCCTAAAGCATATTTCTATATTCAAACTGTTAGAAAAACTGCAGAAAGCCCGTTAATTCCATAACAAGGATTTTTTTTTGACAGATTTTAATATGAACTATGTTTCAGCTGAATCCACAGAGGATTCCTAATACTGGATGATGTTTCAGTTATTTCTGAAATACCTGCAGCGTTATGAAGGCAGACTTTTGGGTTCTGTGACTTTCATTCACTTGTAAAGTGTTGATAAATGCTGTAGACAATGAATGAGAGTGAGGATGGTTGGAATCAAGGATTCTAATTCTGAAGGCCTCTGTCTCACTGAGATTCACTATCTTTTCCAAAGAATGCTTTCAGTTACTCACTAACTGTTACTTTATACTATGATCTGGAGGTTAAATAGAACTACTTGCTTAGTAATATAGAATCCCTCTTTTATCCTGCCTGTGAATCTCACAAGAGCAGAGATTGAAAGAGAAATTGTCTCTGCTGTTCCTGAGAATTTTTTAGTGACCTGGTAACTGACATGAACCACTTATGAATTACTAAAGGTGACTCTTGTACAAAGTTGCAGCCATGCTTTGTCATGTCCATGGAGAATTTATTGGTCAGCTGATAGTTCTGTTTAAGCTGTAGGCCGGTGAAGCAAAACGTAGAATCTAGTTTGTAATTTTCTGCTGATGGTGGGGCATAGTCCTCTGTTTTAAGGTTGGAAAAAAGCAAGCTATAGCTACCAACATGTTTCAGTATGCTTTTACTTCTTCCAGCTATAGATTTTACATCCTAGAAAGGTCAAAATAATAAAGGTGACCTGAATGCTGTTGAGAGGAGGGTTGTAATACATGAGCAGATTACTGTTGGAATACATGGGTCAAATCAGCAATATCACTGATTATATTCTTTTGGCTACATTTGCATCTTAATAGCTGATAGTGAAGGGCTTCTACATTCTCACCTTTCAAGTCATTGTCCTTAGGGTATAAGTGGACACAGTTTATGCATCATGTTACTATCACATTTGGCAGTGACTTGGTGGTCCATATCAAAGAACACAACAAAATTCTTTCTCCTTACCATGCTATTTTTTTTTTTGTTGTTGTTGTTGCCTTGGACTTGGGTCCATTTTTGGAGCTTGTGGGTAAGGTTTCTTAGGAAGACAATATTTTGTTCTGCCAAAAGTTTTGGCACCAGTATTCAAAAGACTTAAGGAAAAAAAGACCTAATTTATAGCTTGGGTCAAGAGTGACAAGTGTTGGAGAGAAAGAAAAGAATTGGCTGTCTCTTTGTATCTGAAGCTGGAATTGTAAAGCGAGGAAGATCAGTGTTTCCCTAATGGCTATGTTTTCATGAGTACAAGTAGTTCAGAAAGAGATCCAGCAAAGGGCCAAACATGTTAAAAATAGATTCACCTATATATTAAAAACTCCAGAAAATTTTCAGAAATTTTCAGAATCTGTTGATTCCTCATTTTCTTCTTCATGCTCTATCGTTAAGAACAGAAAGTCAATGGTTATAAGTTAACACTGAAAACACTTTGAAGTTGTCTAGTTAATATTTAAGCATTTGTAGGATATTGGAATTGATACTGTTCTTGCTTTGAAAATGAGACATTGAATGAGAACTTCCTTAAAGAATTTTAGCAAGTTGTTCATAATCACATTTTAATGAACAATAGCAGCATTGTAGGTCTTATATTTCAGTAAAGCAATGAATATGAAAAGTTAAGAGCTTGTCACATTTTCAGTGAACATGTTTTCAATCTTCATTGTAATTAATTACAAAAAAGCATCAATCTATCTTAAAATTACGTAGACTAGCTTGTGGTAGCAGCACTAATGCAAATAATGAGGGAAAGGTGAACATCATTCACGTTTTCATTCTTAAGAACATCCTGCATTTGGGTAGTGATGAAAAGCACAACATACCTGAGTGCAATGTGTCTCAAAAGTCATTTTTGGAAGAAGCTTACAAAAAAAGTCACAAGCTGATGTTTACTTTAGTAGACACAGAGAGCAGGACTAAACTGGACAAAGAATAAAGTTCAAAAAGATGGGGCCCAGTAAATTCCAAAGGAAAATTACAAAGTCTGCCTGACACAAAACCTTTTTATTCCTTTCTTTTATTCAGCCATATTTCTGTCTTAAAGATGATACTTCTTGCCAAATGTCCTCTCTATTGTCTACATGTGACTTGTTTCTCATCCTGAATCTCTTTTGATTAAGTGCACTTCAGGTTCACAGCAAATTGTCTTTTCCAAAAGAAACCTCCCATGCTGGCTATTTTCTATGTTAACTTGACACAAGCTGGAGTCATTTTGTAAGAGTGGACTAAATGGAGAAACTGTCCTCATCAGATTGACCTGTAAGCAAGTCTGCACTGTGTTTCATTGATTGATGTTTCTGCAGGAGGGTCCAGGTCACTTTGAGCAGTCCATGCCTAAGCTGAGGTTCCTGGGAACTATAAGAAAACAGGCTCAGTGAGCTATGAAAAGCAAGTAAATAGGCAGGGATCTACCTTGGCTTTTAAATTAGCTCTTGCCTCCAGTTTCCTGCCTTTTACATCCTGCCATGACAACATCTTTGCTATAGACTGTGCTTGGAGCAAATAAGCAATAAGTGAACCCTTTGCTCTCCAAGTTGCTTTTAATCATGGTGTTTTGTCACCTTAAGAAAAACCCTGACTAAGACTTCCCAATGTTACTGATATAGTTAACTCCCCCTTGGAGAAGCTCTAACAACACTACTTATTTCTTAGAATTAGACTATGCTGAAAATTCCACACATTTAAGAAGTTGGCTATTTCATATCATGCTTTTTGCACCCCAACATTCAAAATAATGTTTCAGACATTGGCACAAGGTGTTATCCTTCTCCTTGAATTAACTGATGAAATGATGGACACAGCAGGAAGCAGACATGACAGCAGGAGCTGTAAACTGAAAGCTAAAAGCTCAAATCTCTATCCACAGACAGAAAGAAGGAAGATAGCAAGAGCAAACTGAGATTGGCACATTGATTTTGGAAACATCTTGCCCCAGTGACATATTTTCTTCAGTAAGGCACCACCCACTAAGCTTCCCAAAACAGCACCAAACTGGGAATCAGTTATTCAAATGCCCAAGACTTTGGGGAATATCTCATTTAAACTACTACAAAGAATAATTCTTCTTTCAAAATCACCTCAAAATAGATGGATTATCATGTTTTATACTTATAAACATGACATAGACTGAGATATGAAAGAAAACATAAAAAAGCCCAACAGTATCTGCAGTGAGTAATAACATAGAGGGAAGCATGTTGTATTCCATTCTCCAGGATTTTCTCTCCTCTACCTCCTACTCATTCTGGTTCAATCTGAGCATTCTCTTTGTATTCACATTTTATGGCAAGGCTAAAATTCAGTTCATTCCAGGTACCTATTATAATATTCATTCAATATTGATCAATTGATTACTGTACCAAAACCCCTAGGTCTGGTTAATGTGTGTTTAATTACCTTTTCTCTGTGATTTCACAGGTAAAATATTCACAATGGTGATACATCTTATATAACTACCAGCAGGAAGCTAACTGAATGATTGATTAACAGCACATGGAGTCATTTTACACTCCCAGAAAATATTATTTTCTTACTGGCAGAATATTGGGATTTCAAATTTAAATGACTTTATTGTATACTTCACCTGTATTGTTTAACTACAATGTGAAAATTTGTTTCCATGTTTATGTACTACTAAATGTCACTCTGTTTCCTGAACTTTCTCCAAATATTTATGGAAGAACTCAAATATGAAATCCCAACTCTGATCTTAACAGCAAATAACTGTATCTCAAAGTCTACAAAATAGATGAAACTCAGTTTGAATGAATTACACGAATAAAAAACAGTGAATTGTGATGAGGAAAATCATCATTTTGTGTTATTCAATTTAAAAATGGTGATGCTAACAACCACAGAATTTTGCTGTAGGTCCTGCCTACTTTTTCTTCCTGGTAAACTTATCTGTGTCTCATAGGTACCAAAGAGATAGAATTGAGCAATATTCATTGTTCTCTTCATTGTGCACAGTGAATCTGTGTTTTACTAAATTAATAAATGAAGTATTTTTAAAGTCAAATAAAATATTACAAACCAGTAACTTAATTTTGATTGAAAAATATTTTTCTTTGTACCTTAAAAGTGAAATTTTATATGAAGTACTAAGAGTATAGCTTCAATGAATTTTGCTAGCTTTTCTCTTGTTACTTAAAATAACAGAGAGCTCAAGAAACTAGAGCCCAAAACCTTGAATAATCCAATCAAAAAATGGGGTACAGATCTAAAAAGGGAATTCTCAGCAGAGGAACTACGAATGGCTGAAAGGCACCTGAAAAAGTGCTCTTCATCTTTAGCCATCAGAGAAATGCAAATCAAAACAACTTTGAGATACCACATTAGACCTGTCAGAATGGCTAAGATTAAAAACACAGATGACAGTCTATGCTAGAGAGGTTGTGGAGAAAGGGGAACACTCCTCCATTGCTGGTGGGAGTGGAAACTTGTACAGTAAAATGGCAATTTTACCATAAGCAATTTATAGATTCAATGAAATTCCCATCAAAATCCAAACACAATTTTTATAGACCTTTAAAGAACAATACTCAACTTCATATAGAATAACTGGAAACCCAGAATTTCCAAAACAATTCTGCACAATAAAAAAACTTCAGGAGGAATCACCATCCTGAATTCAACCTATACTAGAGCTACCATAATAAAAACAGCATGTTACTGGCATATAAACAAACTTATGGATCAATGGAATTGAATTGAAGACATTAACACACACCTGTGAACAACTGAATTTGACAAAGAGGTCAACAATGGAAAAAAGACAGTATCTTCAACAAATTTTGCTGGCAAAACTTGATGGTAATATGTAAAGGAATGGAAGCAGATCCAAACCTATAACCCTGTACAAAACTCAAATCCAAGTGGATCAAAAACCTCAACATAAACCCACCAATACTGAACTTGAAAGAAAAGAAAGTGAGAAACACCATCCAACACCTTAGCACAGATGACTACTTCCTAAATGTAATACCAGTAGCACAGACACTAAGAACAACAATTAATAAGTGGGATGTCCTGAAACTGAGAAGCTTCTGTATGGCAAAGGACAAAGTCAATAAAACAAATGACTGCAGACAGAATGGAAAAGCTTTCCACCAATCCTACATCTGACAGAGATCTGAACTCTAATATATAGAGAGAACTCAAGACAATAGAGCTTTAAATATAAATAATCTGATTAAAAGGGGTTCTGAGCTAAAAAAGAGAATTCTCAGCATAAACACTGCTAATGGCTGAAATGTATCTTTAGCCAATGCTGGAGAGGATGCAAAACAAAGAGAACACCCCTCCATTATTGGTGGGAGTGTAAACTTGTACCGCCACTATGGAATGCAGCATGACGGTTCCTCTAAAAACTGGGAACCAATCTCCCCAAGGATCCAGCAATACTATTGGGCATATACCCAAAGAATGCACATTTGTACTCTAAAGGCATTAGCTCAACTGTGTTCATAGCAGTATTATTCATAATAGCTAGAACCTGGAAACAATGCTACTCTAAATGCTACTCAGCTGAAGAATAGATTAACAAACTGTGGTACATCTATACAATGGAGTACTATTCAGCACAAAAAAAAATGACATCCTAAAATTTGCAGGTAAATAGATGAACTTAGAGAATATCCTCCTAAGCAAGGTATCACAAGCTCAGGAAAATATACATGAGATAAACTCACTCATAAGTGGATTTTATATAAAAAGCAAATTATACCCGAGCTGTAAACTACAACCCCTGAATAGTTTGACAACAGAAGGAACTTAAGTGAGACAGCCAGGGATTCTCCTGGAAGAGACAATAGGTAGGTAAGATCACCTTAGCAAATTAGGATCATAACAGGTATCAACCAAGGAGAAGTGGGAACAAATCATGAGAGAAGAAGATGCTTGAGTGAGCAGATCAACAAAGAGGGAGGAAAAAATAAATGAAATCTTGATAGAAGAAGCCAATTTAGGGTTGGAAAGAAACTGGATGCTAGAGGAACCCTCAAGAACTCATAGGATGTCTCTGGCTGGGTAGGTAGGTCTCCAAACAATAGTGGAGGGAGGCTAGACAGGACTTCCCCTAAAATCAAATGAATAACCAACCTCAGTGTCATCACAGAACCTACATCCAACAATGAATAGAGATGGAGGCAGAAATTCATAGCTGAGCACTGGGCTGAGGTTCAGCTGAGAGCAGGGGCAGAGAGACTGTGTGATCAAGGGGATAGGGATTATGAGGAGAAGTCCCACAAAGTTGGCTGGCTGGATCTCTGGGGAGCTCACAGAATCAAGAACAGCCACTGGGGAGCCATTGGGAAAAGGAAGTAGTAGTTCCAAGAATAAGCAACTGTTGAATGGCATAGGCAGTATTTGGAACCTCGAGGGATGGGATCAGACTGTGTTTCCCTGAGTATGGGCTGGTACCTTTGAGCCCATTTCCTGTAGAGGAGCACCTAGCCCAGTCTTGATATTGGGATGAGGAAATTGGACTTGCCTGGAGTGAATGTGCCAATTGAGCTGACCCACCTTGGGACTTCTTGCCCTTTTGAGGAAAGAGAATGGGAGATGGGGCTGAGGGGATGCTGAAGGGTGAATGGGAGGAATTGGGACAAGGGAAAGAAGGTTGATCAGAGGAATACATGGGGGAAAAAAGACTTTTATAAATAAATAAATAAATAATTTCTGATCAGTTTTATTAGTTACAGAGAAATATCATAATATTATAAAGCATACCAATTTATAAAACCAAGACTATGTATGTCATAATAAAAACATCTACATTGTATAAACCCATAAACTAATGATAGCTTGACAATAAACATGTATATGGACCTTATAAGAGAGAAGATAAAGATTTTGATAGATAATTGAATATTATAAAAATAATACTTCACAAATAAAATATCATAAAAATCATAATATCAAATAAATCAGTCTTATAGAGACATTATATTATATAGACATTAGCAAAGGCTTTCATGAGAAAATATTTTCCATGGTACAGGCAGCTCCTCTTGACCTCCCAGCAGAAGGTCATGCTTTTGCAATTTTCTTTTAAAACTAATGTATAGTAAATTACAATTAGCAATGATTGGTAAGTCATTTCTCATATTAATTTACATGAATTTCAACAAAATTAATAGTTATTAGAAGTATGCTAAAAATGAGAAAGAGATGGCCATTCCTCTCAGGTTTTCTCATCTCACTTTGCAGGAACATCCCCACCCCAATTCAATTACAGGCAACCACTTTTGGGACTCCAATCCCTACAGTATGCCTTTCTCCAAGTTAACCATAAATGGAAGCACAGAGCCATGTAATGCTTTTGATACATATTTACAATGTTACATTTGTCGGTTATTTCCCCATTTATTGCTGCTAATTATTTTTTTGCATGGATGTCAGTTAACTTGTCCAGCTAATAACTCCTTGAGGATACTTGGGTTATTTTTCATGTGGGCAATTATTAGCAAAACTACTCTCTATACTTTGAGAGTATAGGAAGAAATTTCTATTCTGCCTCTAGGCATTTGTTGGAATTATATGGTATCAGTTTAACCATGGATAAATCTATAGAAGTTTTCAAAACATTTGTATTATTTGAACTTGGATTGAGAATATATAAAAACTTCCAGTTATATTTCAATTAGCACTTTATATTATCTAGACAGAAACTTTATTTTACTTCCTTATAGAATAATTTTGCAGATAAATAGGTCTATTGAATTTTTTTATTAACTTTTTTCAAATAACAAATATTTTTATTAGGTGGTGCCTAATTATTATGTGAATATATATTTTTAGAATAGCTATTAAAATTACCGATTTAAAATAGTGTCATCTATATAAAGGTTTTATAATTGGAATCCCTTCTTCCTTTATGTTAGGTGTCTATTCCATTACTGTATAGTGTTCATTTCTATAGATATGTACTTCTGCTTTGAACTCTGAAAGTTCCAGCTTTTCAGTTTTCTTCAATTTGAGGATAGGCTTGGACCCACAGGGACCATTGAGATGTCATATAAATTTTAGGATATATATTTATTTATATATTTATTTCTTAAAGAAAAACCTAAAACAAGACTTTAAAACAGTCATAAAAGAACATGTAAGTTTTTTAACACAGCATGATTTTACTTTATATTGTTTTCATTTTGAAAGTTTTCTATTTTTTTTTCTTGACTAATAACTCTGGCTAACAGTTATGAAAACATGCTGAAAAGAAGTGTCAAAATGGCTTTGGGGCAGCATTTAGAAAAAACCTTCGAGTTCTTCATTGTTGGCTTTGGAAAATGTAGACTCTTTAAGTGCTGCTTCCAGTGAATTGAGTTAGTTTTTATCTATAGCTAGTTTGTATCAAGTGTTTTATTATGAAAAAGTGTTAAAGAGTTTCAGGGTACGTGTGTTTTTTTGTCTTATTTTTTGTCTTGTTTTGTTTTGTATTTTATTGTCAATTACATGTTCATTTTCTTTTATTTCTGATAACATGGCAATTATTAGGTTTTTAAAAATGATTCTTTGAATTCTGGAATAAATATACTGACAATAGAATCTAATAGCAGGAAAAGGTTTTTAGCTTAATTTTTAGATGTTGTTGGTTTTTTCCTTACTGTTTTTTGAAAATCAATATCAAACATTATATAAAAAAGCAAAATATTCAGAATAGATAACAAAAAACCCATACAGTAATAAAACTTCTCTTTTCTCCAAAATATATGAAACATAAAAAATAAAATCTAAAGCTTCTCAAGCCAGGTTAGGCTCAGTTACAGATAAAGAAAGCACAGTAGGTCACAGCTAATGGCTACGGATGTATTATGACCACCACAAATTTCTGCTAAGCAATCTTTCTACAGACTAACCAGAAGTTTTGTTTTGTTTATGTATATGTTTTAAACCACTTTATTCACCCATCCTTTTGCAATGAAAAAATAGAATGTTTCTGCTTAAAATCCACTAATGAGTGAGTACATCCCCTGCATATCATTCTAGGTTTGTGAGACCTCGCTCAGGAGAATATTCTCCAAAACCATCTTTTTGCCTGCAAATTTCAGGATGTAATTTTTTTTTGTAATGCTGAGTAGTATTCCATTGTGTAAATGTACCACAGTTTGTTAATCCATTCTTTAGTTGAGGGGCATCTATGTTGTTTCCAGGTTCATGCTATTATAAATAATGCTGCTATGAGCATAGTCGAGTTAATGTTTTGGGGGTGCAAATGTGCATCTTTAGGGTATATGCTCAGTAGTGGTATTGCTGGATCCTTGGGGAGATTGATTGCCATTGTTCTGAGAAACTGCCATACTACATTTCAGAATGGCAGAACAAGTTTACTCCCCTACCAACAATGGAAGAGTGTCCCCCTTGCTCTGCATCCTCTCCAGCATTGGCTGTCATCTGTGCTTTTAATCTTAGCCATTCTGACAGGTGTATGGTGGTTTCTCAAAGTTGTTTTGATTTGCATTATGTTGTTGGTTTTTGCATTTATTTGACTTTGCAGTTCTGTCCGTTGTCACTTCTTGTGCTAAGTTTTCTAACTGTGGTGCTGTGAGATAATACTTTTGTACCTCATAAAAATGGGTCATTGTAAATATTGGCTTGATAAAATGCTGATTGGTCAAATACCTAGACCAAAAAATAGAGATGGGGCAACCAGGCTAGGAAAATTCTTGGAAGCAGAAAAGCAGAGCCAGTGAGACACATAGAAAGGGTGATGAGAATGTTGCACTGAGCAAAAGGTACCAAACTAAGTGGCTAAACATAAATGGAAATATATGTAATCTCAAAGCATAAATGTTAGCAAGTACTAATCCTGAGCCATGGATCAAACAGTTTATAATTATTATAAGCCTCTTTATGTTTATTTGGAAGTAAATGGCTATGGAACCGGGTTGCTGGGACAGAGAAACTTCTGACTAAATTTTGGTATGGTATGATATTTAACATATAAAAATGTTTGAAAAAATATTTCATCTGATATTTTTGAAAATGTTTGCACAGTATAATATTAATTTTATAATGTTAATTAAATATTTGATAGAACTTTCAGAAAAGCCACCTTTCTTGTCCCAAAATTACTTTTAATTCTTTAGTTACTAATGTTTCATTAGTTATCTATCTGTTTGGAATTTCACCTTATAAAATCAGTGACTTTCAGTTTATTTTACACATTTAACCTGAACTTTTCAGTTGGTTGAGTAGTACATTTGTTTTACATTGTAACAAAGCTAATTTTTTGTTTACTTTTTTATATGAAACTTTGTGTTTTAAGCAATACATAATCTAAATATTTCCTAGAAAATTTCTTTACGCTAAACTTTATGCTCTTCCATGAAATTTCACACTTTCAGGGTGGCAATATAGCCCAGAGGCAGAGCACTTACTTTGCATAGGCAAGCTTGGGGTTCTAGCCCCTGCACCTGTCTAGGCAACCTGGAACTAGCTGGAGCTTGGCTGATCTCAGAAGTCAGGGAGATTCAGACTTGCTTAGAATGTGGGAAGAAGCTGCATTTAAGGAGTTAGATAGATGGCTCAGTTGTTTAGAACACTTGTTCAAGAAACCTAGGTTTGCCTTAAAGCACCAACAGGTGGCTCACACCACCCGTAACTTCACTTGCAATGAACCTGAAACTTACTACTGACTTAGCAAGCCTAAACTTTGGATGGCACGCATAGAAACAAACCCGGTCAAGACACTGACACATATGAAAAAAAAGATAAATACGTTTAAAATGCTTATGAACTTCTCAACTATTTTAATATATAGAAAAGGTGTGTTGAACATTATTTCACAAAATGAACATTTTTGTCTTGCTCACTGGAAAAAAAAAGACAAACACTTAAGTATGTAAATAACATTTTTTGCAAATCCACTGACTATATTTTTAGAGGTTAGTTTCTCATCTTCTACTATGTCAGTCATTTATATGATCATTTTAAGCAAAATACATTCTTTTTGGATTATTATGGCTTTACAGCAAGTCTTAATGCAAGCAATTAAGTACTACATCTTAAATTTTATGCAAGTCTCCTCAAATTCTAGTTTATGTGTATCCCATATGAATTTTATAAACATCCTAATACACTAAATTACTAAGTAGTTTTAAATTAATTTCATATTTATTCTTTTGATTTATTAAATAACTGTGACTAAGGTATGTTTCTTTTTCTATTCACATGTATTTAATTTTGGAAGCAAAACTATCAGCATGCAAATAATCAATGTTCACATATATACAGATATTTATTTTATAATATTATTTATATTTTATTTCTATTATTTTGATATTAAAATAGTTGTGACTAGTTCATTCTAAAGGTTTGGCTTTTGTATATTGTTTTAGGTTTTGTAACATGGCTAAAAGCACATATAAATCATAATACCTGTTAGAGATTCTATCAGTCATTTTTCTAATAACATTTGTTTATTTGTTTAATTCTTTATTTTGTGTCTTGGGAAGTGTGTGGTTACTTTGGTGTGTATGTGGAGACTAAAGGAGAAGCTTCTGTAGCTTCCCCTCTGCCTCTACCCTATGGGATCCACTCCTCAACCTCAGATCCTTGGGGTTGATGTCAACTTTCTTTACTGGGTCAGCCCTCTGGCTGATTCCTTATAGTCTTTCAACAGTCATGCTGTCTTTAAATGAACTCCTGCTATTCTTCTTTTCAATCTCAATGCCTTCTACTTTTTTTTGTGAGACTTTACTAAAAAGAAGCAGCTATCCAGGTTGAATAAGAATGGCAGAAACTTGAAACTGGATACCTCTGCTTTCATTTCAACCATTTTTGTTGGTTTATGTTTTACTCTGCTTACTTTTCAGAGAGTTATCAATCTCTCTACTGTCACCCTGTCCCAAACGTTCAAGTGTTGGCACTCTGCACATTTACACTACCATCCAGCATTAAATCACAATGTTAAATTTCTCAGCAACAGCACAAAGTGTACTAGGTTCTGGTATATCATGAATGTTCTGTGAGAAGTTGAAAAGTTCTTTCCAACTTCTAGGCATTTTGTTTTTAATAGTCAAAACATTTTGAGTATTTAAACATGATTGTTTCAAAGTTTATGAGATAATATCAGTTGGATACTTTAGAATGGTGTGACATATTTGTGGTTTTAATATGGTGAGTAGATTTTACATTCCTGAGACAAATCTAATTACACTCAGTACATCATCTCGGAACAGTTCTGTATCATTTGTATAATCTCTGTTCTACAGTTCTGCATCATACTTACTGTGTTTCTCAAGTCTGTGGATTGTGGTTAACAACAACTTCCTGGGTGTTTGCAGAAAGCTAAGTTGTGTCTTCTACTAGCAGAGGAGATAAGATCCAATACAATTCTTGACATTCTCCCTGTCACAGAAACCTTCACTTCTACTCTCCCTTTGCCAGTAATCTAAGGGTGTTACCTGCATCTTGTGGTGAATGAATAACCCAGCATTCTCCTCATCTATTTAATGATTTTATGTTTAAAAGAAGTTACCAAAAAATGTATGCCATTCCTCATTCTTGTCTTGTGCTAGGAAAGAGCTCTTCCCAATGTTCATCCCTGTCACAAATTCTACAATTTTCCAGCTTTGTTATTCTGATTCAGTGAATGCTCAATGATGTCTGACAATTCCCCATTCAAAATTAGTGAGATCAAAAAAGAATTGTGTGCTAGAGTGGGATAGGCATTGGCATTTATCATTTTATAACTACTTTTTAAATTTAATCATATTTATCTGATAAAACATTCATTGTATTAGATAGTTATTGTAAATGGAAGATAAACTATAATTAAATTGAAACTTTAGGGAGTGCTGTCTGCAGAATCCAAGCGCAGTCTGGAGCAGGGGCAGGTAAACTCTGCCCCTGACCACATCCACAGCTCCTGCTGAGGGAAACCCCGCCACGACCTCGAACTGAGCGAAACAACAACTGCAGGGGTCTCTGAAAGACAGAATCAGATCCTGACCACAAAGGTGACAGGAGGCACACAAACCCGAGTGCCAAAATTGACCAGGACACATCTAATAATGAACCACTGAAGCCATGGGCAAACGTCAGTGCAAAAAATTACATAATACTACAAAGGACAACATGGTAACTAGAGAAGAGAGTGGCGATCTTACAAATACAAGACCTGAACTGAGCAATGAAGAGGAAACAGAAGGAAGCAACACCAAAAATTCCTTTTTGATGATTATCGAAGCTCTCAAAGAAGATATGAAAAAAAGCCTTAAAGAAATAGAAGAAAATACAAACAAAAAATTGGAAGAGATGAACAAATCTATGAAAGAAACATGCCAGGAACTAAAAGTTGAAATAAAAGCTGAAATAAAAGCTGAAATAGAAGCAATTAAAAACGCACAAAATGAGGCAAAAATGGAAATAGAAAACCTGAAGAAAAAAGCTGGAACTACAGATACAAGCATAACAAACAGAGTTCAAGAGATGGAAGATAGAATCTCTGAAGTGGAAGACTCAGTAGCTCAAATAGATATATCAGTCAAAGAAAATAGTAAAACTAAAAAAGCCATAACTCAAAATGTTCAGGAAATCTGGG
>PVIH01010092.1:0-29574 GCA_004025045.1 Sigmodon hispidus
GTACGTCCGAACTCCCGGGCAGCTGGAGCGAACTGCGCACTCGGTCGGGGAACTCTCGTGAGAGAATGACGACTTCCTGTCCTGGTCCCCTCCCTCGAAGGTCTACTTCCGGAATCCTTTTCAGTTAACCACGCCCAGCTCGTCTCCATTCCTATGACGTGATCGTTCACATATACAGTTCCTGATTTCCCGCTACAGAGAGCCATCAAAGCAGGAGAGAGAGGTGTCAGTCTAGAAAAGAAGTGTCAAAGAGTCAAGAGGGGTATGGAAGGGGAGAAAAAGGTGTCCAAGAGTTAGAAAAGAGAGGTGTCTAAGTAGGAGAGGGAGGCATCAAGTGGAGGAGAGAGAGATGTCAAAGGGAGAGAGAGAGGTGTCAAAGCAGGAGGCAGGTTTTAGAGTCAGAAGAGAGAGGCATCAAAGAACCAAGAGGGGTGTCAAAGTGGGAAAGGAACGTGTCAAGGGGAGAGAAAGAGGTGCCAAGGGGGAAAGAGAAGAGTCAAGGTAGAAGAGAGATATGTCAAAAGGGACCAGAGAGGTGTCAAGTTGGGAGAAAGAAGTGTGAAAGCCAGCATCCACGTTACTGCCTTATACCTCCTTGGTACCCAGAAACTGGGAAGAATACTGTAGCCATGTATACAATGCAAAAAGAAGATAATCCCCAGAAGGCAACAGAACACTGCTCTCGGCTGGAGTCCTTGACCACCAGATCCTCCTGTCAACATCTGGGCTTTTATAGCCACATTAAGCTTTGAAGTTTAAGAACTAAGAACATCTCACTAGTACTTGTTTACAAGGGTTCTCCTGCCTCAATTTTCACACAGGTTTAAGTTCTGAACATTCTTTTTATCTCCTTGGACATACTTTTGCAAAACATTAGGAGATTCTAGAGCTATAAAATAGACTTCTGGGATCCTGTTTGTTGGTATGAGCTAGTTGAGCAAATTGGAGACAAAAATGTAATAGATGTCTTTCCTGAAAGATTTCTAAAACATGTTTAGTTATATATGATACTAATTATTAGAGTTAATATTAATTGAGTGTTAGCCAATACCAAGTACTGGGCTAAGATATGTATCAAAGATGGTTATGGTTGAGGCAAGCACCATGTCTCATCCTATAGATGAGCACAAACTTGGATTGACTGGTGATGTTTTAGCCCTGATTTGTACGCCATTTTCTCTCTCTAATTTTGTCTCTGTGATAGTTTAGCAGCTGAGACATAATTTTAAAGGTTTTATTTGTTACATTCTAAGTATTACCCTGTACTTTAAAACACATTTTGTGTTATTCTATTAGTGGAGGCTTATGGCAAGAAACCTGAAAAGTATAAAGAAAAAAAAAAACATCCATAATTCTACCACCTGGAGACAGCCATTACTATGATTTTGATATATTTCATGCCAATATTTTTCAGTAATTTTTTACAGTAGAAATCAGTGTTTATACATTTTAATCATGCTTTCTCATTTGAATTATAAATACCACTCTTTCTTCATGCTGTTAAGCATGATTTACAAATGTGCTTTTCAATAGCTTCAAAACATTTCATTACATATGGATAATTGATGTAACCATGCAAGCATTTCTGAACATTTAGATTTTTTACTAATATAAATAGTACATTTTGTTATTCTCTTTAAAAATATCACTAGAAGTGTAATTATTTCTTCTAAAGGGGTATGCATGTTTTAAGGCTCTTATTGCTTTTCAAAAACTCTGGAACAATGGGCAATCATAGGGGTGTGAGACTCCCACCTTATTAGATGCTTTCTAGCACAGTGCATCACCTGCAAATACTCAGTAGTATTGCTGGGCACACACACTATTCAACATTGTTCAACATTGTCATAGTCCCTTTGTATAATATTTTTTATAATTTTAAAAGCTTTATATTGTTTTCCTGCCCTTTATCACTCACTTATTTATTCTTTTTTTTTTTTTTTTTTTTTGAGGCTGTTTGTTTGTTTGTCTGTTTGTCGAGACAGGCTCTCACTAGGTAGCTCTGGCTGTCCTGAAGTTCACGTCATAGACCAGGCTGACCTTGAGCTCTCAGAGCTCTGCCTGCTTCCACCTCCTGAGTGCTTGAATTAAAGGTGTGTTCTAGCATGCCTGATTACTCTTTTAATACAATATCTGACAAACTACCATTATTTTTGGCCCTACTTGGAATCTGAAAATATTCTAGTTAAGAAGATTGACAAGATGCCTATTTGCATGGTGCTGACAGTTTAGAGCTGAGGCATACAGCAAATGGATTAAAAATTAAAGTATCTAATGATAAAAGTGCTATCAGGCTACTTAATTAAAAGAGATAAAATGGGGCTAGAGGCATAGCTCAGTTGGTGGAATACTTACCTAGCACTGCATAAACCAAGCATGGAGGCCATAATCTCAGCACTTAGGAAGTAGAGACAGGAAAATGCACACACACACACACACACACACACACACACACACACACACACACATAAAAAAACAAAAAACAAAAAACAAAAAACAAAAAAAACCCACATGGATAACATTTAAAAAAATTCTTAAGCTTTATGGTCTTAAAAGTTCTCTAAGTATTTATGACATGTATTTATGTATGTGATTTAGCACATATAATAGTATTAGTATATATTCATTACTGATTCACTACTATATATCTGTTAGCATTAGAAATGGAAATTCAAAAGAGCTTAAAACATAAAACCCTCAAGGGCATATCCATTAGCTATGGAGAGCAATGCTCATACATCATGTAGCTCTTGGAAAACTCCCCTGTACACTAGGCTGATGATAAGGTGCTAAGAGTATGATTATTATAAAAACAGTTCTGCCAGGCCTACAGCTAAGGGCTTAGAGAATATCTGGATTCCCTGAGTCTTACTTGAAGAATTACTGGGGTGAGGAACCACTGACTACTTTTGATTGGGTGGCTTTAGGATGTCTCCCCGAGAATGCAGCATTTAACCAGGGCCCACGTAGTGAAAAGAGTAGTATTGTGAATGTGAAAAGAAAGACAGGAGCACAGAATGAGACAAAGTTTAAAAGGAGGAGTAGGCAGAGTTTGTTGGAGTAACAAAAGTACCATTGTCTCAATCTCTGGATGAAGGTTTTTAATATTTATTTTAAATTTGTGTGTGTGTGTGTGTGTGTGTGTGTGTGTGTGTGTGTGTGTGTGTAGTTGTCCATGGAGACAAGAAGAGGGTATCAGATTCCTAGAGCTAGATTTACAGATGGTGGATGGTCATGAGGCCTTAGCCTCTGAGAGCTGGGATTAGTATTGGGACAGTAGAACCATGACTAGTTCTACCTCTGTGGAGTTTGATCAGTACACACTGTGTGGTAGTGTTTTTTTTTTTGTTGTTGTTTTTTTTAAAAATTCCTTACATTACTAGTTATTTAATAAATGCCAGTGACATAAAAGGAAAATACACAAACTCTAAGTATATAGTTTGAATAAAATGTCACAAAATTAATCCCCCTTGCCACCACCATCCAGATAGATATCTTTGACATCCCAACTACCTCAAAACGTTCTGTGTTGAGTGTCATTTTTTTCCATATGCAGCTGTGTTTCATGTGACATCTAATTGTGTTGGTTATGTTGAACTCACATGATCCATTGCCTCAGGCTCCTGCATGCTTGGACCATAGACAGACTCATCATTCCTGCTTAGATATTTCAATCTCGTTTTTTGTTTGTTTTTTGTTTTTGTTTTTGTTTTTTCACTTTAGGATTGAACTCAGTGTCTCAGCTCATTTGTTACATGGATTTCAGATTATACATTTCACTCCTAGACATTAAACGGTATGTGTTAACATTGTGAATCCCATCTGTGGAAGATAAGAGCTTCTTGAAACACAGGCTTGGTGTCAATATTTGCATAATTTTACGAATTCAATGAAATACACTTACAAATTTGAGCCTAGAAGCAAACTTTCTATCTCTGAATTTAGGGCAACAGATGGCCAAACAGGGCTCATTTATGCCATTTCTCAACAATCCCTCCGCTATTGAATAAACAACTTTTCTTTATTCTTTTGAAGATACTAAATTTATTTTTAAATTGTTAAAATGACTTGAGCGAGTCATCACAAACCTAGAAAGATAAGCAGGGGATGTACTCACTCATTAGTGGACTCTAAACAAACCAAGAAACAAACAAGAAAAAAGCAAAGCATGCCCAAGCTGCAAGCCATAACCACTGAACAGCTTGGGATCAGAAACACCCTGGACTGACTCCTTGGATCCCACTCCCCTAGAGGAATACCTGACTCAGTCTTGAGGTTGGGGGGAGAAAACCGGATCTGCCAGGAGTGGAGGATGAACTAAGCAATATTGGGACAGTGGGACCTTGGGACTGCCTGCTGCCTGCCCAGAGAGGGGATGAGGAGTTGTGGAGAAGAGAGAATGACCTGATGTGGTGGGAGGGGGAAGAGACCTTGAATAAGGATATACAAGGATAGAAAGTGCGACTTCTTTGTTCATAATAATAAAATAAAATAAAATCAGTGAAATTTGGAAATACAAGAAGATTAAAAACCCTTCTACCATAGTTATTAAAATTCAGGCATGGGTCTCACATAGTATAATTATATATAATTAACAATTTATGCTCTGCCCTTTTAACTTATGTAATATAACTTACTCATTTAGTTATGCTTTATTTTCCTCTTCCCTGTTCTACCTAGAGCACAAATGTTTCAAAGGTAAGGCAAGGGTTTATGCTTCGGTTCATTCATATCTCCAGTGCTGACAATGGCACCTGGAGCATAATGGGCATTGGTATTCGTCATATGTTTTGTCAGTGTGGCCAATGTCTTGAGCAACAAATTCAAAGAAGGAAGATTTATTTTGGCTCATTATATTTATATTTCGGTCCACGGCCAGTGGCTCCACTGATTTTGCTCAGTTGTCGAGTAAAGCATCATAACAGGATGCCTGTAATTCAGCAAAGCAACTCATCTCTCTGTCAGAGAACAGGAAAAAGAGAGATCAAGGAGAGAGAGAGAGAACTGGAGAAGTGCAAAGAGGGAGAGAGAAAAGCCTAAGCAGCCATGTGTCAGAAAAGGGTGGGAGGCTTCGGAGAAAGAAACAGAAACCCTAGTGTGCTATAACTGGACTTTGGAAAAAGAGATCAAAGAAAAAGAAAAGTCACTTTGAGTAATTCAGGAAATAAGCAGGCTTAGCAGAGGTTTGTGGTAGTGGATTCATAAGTACTGATGGAGGAATTTCTGGGAAGGATAACTATGTTATCTAACTAAGGAGCTAATTAGGCCTTCCCTCTTCTTTGCATGTCTTTATGTGAATCAGCTTCCCCAGAGGGACGGACTCCTAGCCAGTATTGACAGCCTAATAGTATTAACTCTTAAGAGAAAGACCATGGTACATAATATTAATATTTGGAGTAAATCAGAATGTTATTGCTCCACCTAGACCAGGGATAAATTCTATCCAGGAAGAAATAGCTTTCCCTTAATGTGCCTTAACAAAGCCTTAGGATCTATCCCCAATGGCTTCAAAGACTACTGTAACAATAGCAACCAGTCTTTTAACAGAGCAGCCTTTTGAGGGGACACTTGATATCCAAACTCTAACAGTGTCTCATCAGCATCTTTATTTTATTGAATGTTGAACACATCATATGATGGGGGACAGAGTTCTCCAGTAAAATCAGGTGTATTAGCAGGTAATATGAATAAAGTACAGTCACGACACAGAACAGAGCTGAGCTGCTGACACTGACTCTGTCCTGCTTTTCTGCCCAGAGGAGATGGGGATCCTCCAAAAGCTGCTCCACACTGCTGCTGCTGTTGCTTGACCAGTTCTCAACACCCAAGAGAGTGCCCAACAACTCTTCCTCAGCTCTTAAGCAGTCACATAGGCAGACAAAACCACACCCTAGGGGTTGTACTCCAGAATCATTGACTGAACAAATTTCCACAACAATCATATATGTGTTTTTATACTAACAGAGTCTTTGGAATAGTCCTACAAATAGATTCCAATCTTCACTCAAGAAGAATACCTGGAAATAAGAATAAAAGAAAAAAAACCTTTCAGCATCCTATGCTTCATATTCATATTTCACAATACTATCTTCTTTCTAATATTCTTCAGCTTAGAAACTGGCTGAAAACCAGAATGCTCATAAGCTTGATCAGCTAAATAAGTCTAGCATGCAATACGGCATGGTCTGGGGAAAATGTGACATTTCATTTTGCCATCTGAGGGGCATGGGTACATCGCTACACATGCAACATTCATGCAAAAGTTTCACCTCAGAACCCATCAAGTCAGCTGATTTTTCAAGAGAAAGCCAGTTTCTAAAAAGTAGCCTTCATGTTCCTTGCTTTCACTGTTGCCAACTAAATCAAGCTGTTGTAAACATTCTGTAGCTCTTTATATTCAGCCAAGCAAAATGAATCCAAAGGACAATGAGCCACCATTGCACACCCATGAGGATGCCTGCTACTAGAGTAATGAGCTATAACAAGTGGGTGGAAGACATACAAAAATTGAAATCTTTGTATTTTGCTGGTAGAATGTGAAGTGGGTCATTTTCTTAATGATTGATGTGAGAGGGTCAAGCCCTGCTGATGTTTGTTTTTGCTCTTTGTTCTTTTGTGGGGCCTGCCACCCAGCTCCGAAATAAATCACATACAGAGACTTATTATTACTTATGAATACCTGGCCTTAGCTTGGCTTGTTTCTTGTCACCTTTCCTTAGCTTAAATTATCCCATCTATCTTTTGCCTCTGGGCTTTTTCTTTTCTATTCTTGTATACCTTTCTTTGTTATTTTGTGGCTGACTGTGTACTAGGTGACTGTGTAGCTGGGTGGATGGGACCGAGAGTCCTCCTCTTTCTCTTGCTCCTTCTTCCTTTCTCCTCCCAGATTTCTCCTTCTGTTTATACTCTCTGCCTGCCAGCCCTGCCCATCCTATCTCCTGCCTCACTATTGGCTGCTCATCTCTTTATTAGACCATCAGGTGTTTTAGACAGGCAAAGTAACACAGCTTCACAGAGTTAAACAAATGCAACATAAACAAAAGTTACACACCTTAAAATAATGCTCTATAACACATCCCATAGTAGGTTGTACCACTCTTGGGGCAGTGGTCCTAGGTTCTATAAAAAGAAGGCTGAGCAAGCCGTAGTGAGCAGCCAATAGAAAGCATCCCTCCATGGTTTCTGCTCAGCTCCTGCCTCCATGTTCCTGTCCTATCTGAGTTTCTATTCTGACTTTCTTCAATTATGGACTATGATGTGGTTTGCTTTTGGTCATTATGTTTCATTTCAGCAATAGAAACCCTAATTAAGACAAGGGCTTTACGTTTTTGTCACCATAAGGAACATACTGCCCAAAAAAAGTACAGACATCACTGCACAAAACTGCACAAAACCCTAGGCTAACATGTTGAGAGAAAAATTTTAAATGCTATACCCCTCTGTGATTTTCCCATCCAACACCAGGAACCTCTGAAACTGATTATTTTATTTTATTTATCTAAAATATCTATTTATCTAGATTTATTTTAGAGTACAGAGTGCTACAAACTCATCTGACCTCCAGTTTCTTTCTTTCTTCTTTCTTTGTAACTTCACTGGTTCAATTGGTACTCTAGACAAGATACCCAACTCTGTGTTTTTCTATCATCCTGACAGATACCAGTGAAGCTTGAAAAACATCTTAGTGGTTTAAGATGCTTGTTTCTTAAGCATGAGAACATGAGTTCAGATATTCAGCACCCCAAAAAAAAAATCCAGGCATGACAATATCTGTCTGTAACCCCAGCAGTGGGTAGCAGAGGTAGGTGAGTCCCAGGGGTTGGAAAGTTAGCCCCAAGCTCAGTGATAGACTCTGCCTCAAAAATAAATAAATCATATGGAGAACAAAGAGAAAACCTTACTAATGTTAACCTCTGGCCTGCACATGTGCTTGCACAGGCTCACACACTCACATACATGTGTACACATACAATAGTCCTCCAAACACAAACACATATGCATAAGTAAAAAAGTCAAAACACTAGCAAACAAAATTAACTGGAATTTACTTTAAGGATTTACTTTACTTTAAGTTAATATTAGTGTGTCAATTGGAAGAAAAAAGCAATTCATGCTATTGCTAAGCTCTCTTTAATATAAAAAGCATATTAAGAACCATTCCAAATAGTAAAAGTTTCTTGGCAGGGTGCATCTGCAAAGAAAATGCCATGAAAAAGAAATCAAATAATGAAGCTGTAGATTTTTAATAATTATGAGCAAGGCAAAAGCACTAAGTTCAGTTAAAGACTCAGGATTGTTTGCTCCAAATAAAATTCTGAAATTAGAATTCCCACAAACAGGTTCTTCAGGCTAATAACAACAATAAAAAAGACAAAAGCAATTTGATTGTTTCAAAGGATAAGATAAGTTATTGCCAAGTCTGATTTCAGTTCTTAAAAAGAATAGAAAAAGAATCTGATTGATTACAAATATGAACCAGTTCCAAAAGCTTCTGAAGTCTCATCTTTCCCCTCCTTCCTACCTGCTTCCTCCAGTGGCTGACAGACAGTCCTAATTTTAGCTGTCAGCAAGAAAACCTACAGAGTTTTCATAAATGAAATGTTTTTCAGTGGAGGCTGTCTCTATGGGATGGGGTGCTAACTAAAAGGTTAGGTTGAATTTAAGTTTTAATCCTGAAATGTATCCTTACTAGGAGTCCTTAAACAGCAGATACCATGCTATATTATTAACTCAAGTATTCAAGAAGCTCAGAGCATGGCCTCTTCCAAAAGAGTTACAAGGTTCCTTTAGCTAATGACATTAAGGGACACGTGTCTTCTTTTCCATTGCTGACCCACCAAGCATTTTATAAGTTCAGAGTTGAGGAAATATGAAACATTTATACTCTCAAGTGTCATGTGGACTACAGGGAGGGAAGAAAAGAGGTTGATTTGCATGTTTGCATAATTTAATATGCAAATATAAGGGGAATATTTCTTGTAGATCTTTACCTGTGTATTTAGAACCACTAGGCTACCAGGGAAAAAATGACCCAAGACTGAAAATACACAGAGTATCAGTTGGGTTTTGTTTGTTTGTTTAGGTAGGAATAAGAAACGCTTCTAAAACAGAATAAAATTCACTGGGTACTTTAACAGACAGAGGTCAAGAAATTAGATACCTCCATGTTTAGAATTTAAAATGTGATTCTGTCAACAATGTGGGGGTCAGGGAAGGAGGCACACCTCCACACTGTCACCTTCAGCAGTCTGGGGAATTCCTCTAGCTGTTTTTGGAAACCTAGATTTAAGGTAAACTGAGATATGTGGCTTTAAGACTTGTCAGTATGTACCAGAATTGAGGTCCAATACAATATCTTAATATAGGATTAAAGGAAAGAAAGGTACTCATGAAAAGGACTCAGAGCACACTTCTGGTTGAGAGAGTCAACCTTCCTGTCTTATAACACTTATATGAAGATCTAGGAAGGGGGCTGAAGCTATTCTCTCCAATGGGCTGCAAAAAGCCCTATGTAGAATATTATTTTAAGGTGTGTTACTTTTACTTATGTTGCATTTGGTTAACTCTGTGCAACTGTGTGACTGTGCCTGTCTAAAATACCTGATGGTCTAATAAAGGAGTGAATGGCCAATAGGGAGGCAGGAGAAGGGGTAGGTGGGGCTGGCAGGCAGGGAGAGGGAGAGAATAAAAGGAAGAAGAAATCTGGGAGGAGGAAGAAGAAGAAGCCAGAGAAGAAGGACACTAAAGGCCAACCACCCATCTAGCCAGCTAGCCACAGAGCAAGAGTAACATAAGATTGCAGAAATAAGAAAAAAAAAAGTCTAAAGATAAAAGGTAGATGAGATAATTTAAATTTAAGAAAAGCTGGCAAGAAACAAGCCAAGGTAAGATCGAGCATTTATAAATGAGAATAACCCTCTGTGTGTGATTTATTTGGCATCTGGGTGGTAGAAACCGCCCCCCACCCAAGGAGTGAAAAGCCAACAAGAACATTCTGGCACCCAATGTGGGGCTAAAGTAAAAGAGGAAACAGGGGATGACATCACTGATTGGTTCCTGAGGGGCACATGGCAAAAATGACATCTCTGATTGGTTCTTGAGGGGCACATGGCAAGGATGACATCACTGATTGGCTCCTGAGGGCACATGGCAGGATTCTAGTTGCAAAGGGATGCAGGAAGGTGAGCTGGTTTTCAGAATTAATAGTTTTGTTAGAGATTCTCAGGGAACGTTGTCAAACAGAATGAAGTCATAGATGTCTCCTCGGGCCTTTGTCTGACTCATTGCTATTTTAACATTTGGAATATGACTTTTTTTTTTTTGATGGCAACTTTTGACACAAGTACTATTAGCATTACTGATATTTTAACATAAGAAATAAGATGTTTTCAATGGCAACCTTTAGCAGGAGTGCTGTTAGTTGTACTAGAATCTTTGCTTCTAACCTGGCCAAGGATTCCCCCAGACTCCAGCCTGAGAGGCTCTTTTTTCTTCTTAGGCCCCAGGATTTTCATGTCTTTCTATCCTGTCTCAGGCCTGAATATAGTTTTTGAAGAAAATGGAGAAGGAAGAGGAACAGAGAGAAAAATGGGGAAGAAATGGAGATGAGGAGTATCCTGAGGGGTTACCACACAGGGATAAAGTGCTTATCTCTCACATAATGTGCTCTTCCCTGCAGCATATCAAAAGGAAGAATGGAGCACTCCGTGTTACTGTGAACTCAGTTTGCACACCATCTCCTGTTAGTGCAGTGCTGCAGAGCTTTATGCAGCCATCTCTCAGGAATGGAATCTGTGGGATTCCAGACCCACATATATACTCAGGTGTTTTCAGTTGCTAGTGATTAATCCTACTGATCCCTTCCATTTGTGAACCACATGAGAATAAACTTCCAAGTCTTTGGGATTCTAATGCTAATCATATAGCTAAGATTAGAACTTCTAAATTTGTACAATGTCTCCAGGAGCTTGGAAAAATAAAAGGTATCAGGTAGTGTTCGGAGAGGGGAAACAACAGCCTCTTTGATGATTAGACCATCTCCATCTAATTGTTTATCGTCTCTGCCTCTTGAAATTAGATTTCCTGATCACTTATTTATCCCTCCTCTATCTCTGCCATGTGGGAGGAAATCCAAGTCACTCTTAATTTGTTCTATTTTAGCAACATATAATCTGGCCCAATTTTCTGCTTAAGAATGAGGTTCCAAGAACCTTTCCCTCTAAGCTCAGACCTATGTTATGTGGAAGCAACCAGAAAGGTGGGGAAGGGCTCTGTCTAGTCCTTCAGAGAATGCCCCATAAGAAGAGGAAGAAGAAGAAATTACTGTATGAGTAACTGATACTAATGAAGTATTTACTGCATCTCATTTTTCTTGGGGAAAAGAAGCCCTGTGTCAGTCTTTCTAATTTCAGATTAAAATATGTATCTGTTGGTATTTGGAGTGAAGAACTGCATACAAGCAGGTTTTTACACTCCAATGCTGTGTGATTGCTTTCTGTTTCAAAGTAAAAGGCATTTGCCAAATAACTCACAGATTCACTTCTAAACACTTATTTGATAACATGATTAATATGTTGCAAATACCTATCCTAGCCTTTTAATGAACTCAGATTTTTTATAAACATTGGATGACAAAAACAGTCTAAAAGTTTCAATTACACAAAATTCAGTCACATTATTTCAAAGAAAATTACTGGACAAGCCTACCCACATCCAGCTAGAGTAGAAAGTCCCCATTGGCGTGAATCAACACTACTCTGGTTCCAGCTATGATTTGGTACAACCAGCCTGGTGGAGATTGTCTGATCTTACTAGTCAGTGGGAACTGGTCTGGCCAATGTGGCACCCCAAGGTTTCTAGGACACAACAACATTCCAAGAATACTCCATTATTTTGTGCCAGATTTTGTATGATTGGGGAGATTGGGTAGGAAAAATACTGGCAACAAAAGCTTTCCTTTTTCCTGCCAATTACAAAATCCAAGTTGCCTGTTTCATCTACCCTGGTTTGAGCCATGCATGCTGGGCAAAGAATGAAAGCCAGTCAGCAACAGTGTGACAGTCTGATTCACACAGCCACAGGGTTTTGCTCAATTGTAATCACCAATATTGTTTTGGCAGCTTTGGGGGGCTGTGTGTCATGGGCTTGTGCTCAGATAAATATTCTGACCTTCATGTCAGTTTTTGAAAGCCAATAATTATTGAACATCCAGTTTTGTAAAAGTAAGTAAACACATTCATTGCTTCCATTGGTTTTCTCCTATATCCCTGAAGACCTAGGAGGAAGGTAGTTCTTATTCTTGCTTTCTTTATAAAAAAACAAACAAAACAACTAAGGTTAAAAGAGGAAACTATGTTAGTCAGGGTCCAGGTGTCAGCTTCCTAAGATGCCATGACAAAGTTCCTTAAGTGGGTCCCTTAGCTGCAATCTATCATCTCCCACTTCTAAAGGCTATGTTCAAAATCAAGGCACTAGCTTACTATGGGCCTCTGAGGCTGATAGGGGATTTCTTCTTTGCCACTTTCTACTTTGGGGTACCTGTGTTGGTTGCATTTTGTCAACTTGACACAAGATATAATGAGCTAGGAAGTAGAAAGCAAGTAAGGCATTGTCTCTATCAGGTTATCCTATTGGCATGTTTGCTGGGGCATTTTCGTGATTAGTAATTGACATTGTGGAGCCCAGCCCACTATGAGTGGTGCTGCCTCTGTCCTGAGCTGTATACAAAAGCGGACTGAGGAAACCATGGTCGCTAAGCAGCATTCTTTCATAGTCTCTGCTTAAGTTACTGCCTTGGCTTCACACAGCGATGGGCTATAACCTGTAAAGCAAATAAACCCTTTACCAAGTTGTTTTGGTCAGTGTTTTATCAATAGCAATAAAAACTAAACTAGAACAATAACTCTAGATTGTTAGTGTGTAAACACTGCCCTAGCTTGCCTTCTGGGCATGGCTAGGTGATTCCAGAGCAGCGCTTTGACGGAACATGCCACGTCATGGGGTGTGTCTACATGGTCACTCTTTCCTTTAAAGAGACGCAACACATGGCAGACATTCTCTTTCTCTGCTCCCTCTTCCCTTCCTCTCTCTTTTCTTCCTCCTCTCTCTCACCCGTTCTCTGGAAATCCAGACCCCATTAAACTCAACATGGCTTCCTGGCAGCATGTCAGCATGTTCTATCCTTCCACGAGCAAAAGACTAACACAGATGCATCACTCCAATTTCCTTCTAATCCATCTTTTTCTGGCATCCTTATTCTTTGCCTCTATTTACATGCACAGTTCCTTTTGAAGATCTAAGTCATGTTGGATCAGTACGTAGCTTACTCTAGTATGACCTCAACTTAACTAATTACAACTGAACCCATCTAAAGGTTGCATTCTGAGGTGCTAACAGTTTTAAGAAATTACAAAAATGAACCAAAGTGTAGACTTCTAATAACAAATACTAAGCACTGACACTAAAGTATATTATGAAAGGATGAATCATTATTATAGGGCCATTGGAATACTACCCATGCTTGAAGAAACCTGAGAAACGCTGGCAAACACAAGTTAAAAGCTAGCTGAAAAACTCAAAAGCTCATCGTCGGTCCACACAAGTCTTATCAAAACAGTAAAGGACAGATAGAGGCGTGAGGAGTTTTAACATAATTCTACTAAACCAACATCTAAGGCCATATGGGCATAGTCAGATCTTCTCAAAAGCCTGGCAAAAACAAAAACTATAATAAAGGGGGGAAATATGAAAGAAACAGCCTCTGTGGTTTACTAAAAATAACCACAGCCCCTCCATGACAAACAAAACACAGCATAGCTTTGATATATTATCTGAAATGCCCACGCTTAGCATCCACACTATTTGCAGAATTGCAAAGAAATTCAAGAACTGAAAAACTCAATTAAGGGAAATCAAGAATTCACTAGATAAGTTAGACAGCAGTGTTGTGGGATAATCTTTTTTGTACTCTGTGAAGATGAGTCTCTGTTTTACCTCATCTGTCTAAGGCACCTTCTGATTGGTTTTATGAAGAACTGATTGGCCAATAGCTAAGCAGGAGAGGATAGACAGGACTTCCAGGGAGAAAGAGAAACTTGGAAGTAAGAATCTGTAAGACAGGGATTCCCGAGTCAGATGCTGAGGAAGTGTGACACACAATACTGAGGATAGGAAACAAGTCACGTGGCAAAATGTAGATTAATTTAAACAGGTTAATTTGAATTTTAAGATTTAGCTAGGAATAGTCAAAAGCTAATGCCATGCTTTCATGTTTAATAATAAATTTCTGTGTTATTATTTGGGAGATGGAGTTCCAAAGAAGTCTGACTATACATCAGACTTGAGAAGGCAAAAGAAAGAACCATGAACTTAGAGATACAGCCACAGCAGTCAACCCACCTGAGGATGCAACAAACCCCAGCAGTGCCAGGGGCCTACAGAAGCACCAAAAACAGTCTAAAGTGTGTATCACAGCTGTCCAAGAAAGACAAAGGAGAATAGCATATGAATTATATTTGAAGATGTAATCACTGAGAATCTCTCAATTTGCTCAAAAGCTTTAACTTATAGAGACTCAAAGAATCACAGAGAAAGAAAAGATAAATCTAAACACATATGTTATGATCCAAGCAGCTGAAAGTGGAAGACAATCTTGAAAAACAAGAATAAAAAAGTGATACAACACAAACAGACCATGAGTTTGACAACTGCTTCTCAACAAACGAGATGGAAGTCGACAATGATCACATGAAACAATCAGAATGCTGAATTTAACCGAGAATTCTTGTCAACTGAAACTACGGTGGTGAAATAAGAACCTTACCAGATAAACAGAAGACAGACTGATCATTGATGATTTACCATAAGAAATATTAGCAGAAGAGAGTCTGCTCGGTCTTCTGAAGAAGGTAGCTTTTTCTATTCTTTTATCCGTCCCATTTCTAAGCACAATTTCCCAAATGCTTTGGGCTTCACATTTTTTCCTACAGCTACCTGCCACAGGGCTGTCTGCCCACATGGCTGACTCCATGCAGGCTTAACTCAAATGGCATGACCTCTTTTCTCCGGCTCTGTTCTCTTCTCCTGGGTAGCTGCCGAGATTTATAGCTTGCCTGTCCTGGAGTTTGTCCTCAAGCAAACAAGGAAAATAAAAAAGGGAAAGAGGGAGGGACAAGGAGATGGAAGGAGAGAGAATAAAGCAAAATTACAGGAAATGGCCTGCCATGTAGCTTAGTGATGAGGTGCTTTCCAATAATGTTCAAGACTCTAGGTTTGTTTCCCAGTATCTATCTGCCTGTCTCTGTCTCTGTTTCTGTCTCTCTATCTTTCTCTTCTCTCTCTTCCTCTCTCTCCCTTTCTCTCTCTCTATCTCTTTCTCTCTCACACACACAATGCTAGAGGAAGACCTTCAAACCAAAACAAAGCTTAGAAAAGGACCAGAAATAGTCATATGTGGGTGTATATTATATATATCAATTATATGTACATTTTAATTTTTCTTCCCAATACTTTAAAACATAAAATTATGAAAATCCATAACTCTGAGGCTGAATTTCTCAGTTTATATGACATATACCTGGAACAGTCAATGACACAAGGATCAGAGGTAGAGGAGCAGGCTTTATTTTTTGCAAAGATATTGAAGGTTCAATAGCATGATACTGCACTACCTACTTTAGACAAAGGCTCTCCTGGGTGATCACAATGAGGAAGAAGCACATGCATGTAAGAGAGTTTACAAGAGAGAAGGCTGTATTCCATAATCTCTTGAGAAGCCATCCCCAACATCCAAAGAACTTTTCACCAAGGTCTCACTTCACAATGGCTCCAAGAATGCAATTACAACAGGCCTTTGAGAGACCAATTACACATTTAAATGATATGGAAACAATAGCACTGCCTTAGCTGATCCTGCTGCTGGTTAAGAAGAATAAACAAGAAATCTGAAGAATATCACTATCTATAAATGTATGTGATCATTTTTCCAACTGGATTATTAGAAATAAACATCTCTGATCTAATTATTTGATATAATACACCTTTATAGATATTGCCAAGTTGTTATCCTGAGACTTTTTTTTAACCAAATAATAGTTCTAATGAAGAATAATAAATAACCTTTCTCTTCATACTCACCAACACTAGTTACCATTCTTTAAAAGTAAGCAAAGCTTGAAACCAGGCCTGATGGCACATGTCTACAATCCCAGCATTTGAAAGACTGTAGTAGGAAGACCAGGAGTTCAATACCAACTTGGGCTACATGATGAGACCTTGTCTCTAGAAGCAATAACAAAAGGAGAGCAAAACAGTTGCCAATGTAGCTGGAGTGAAATAATGATGCAGGGATGCATTAATTTATGTCTGATGAGCTTCTTCTATTGACCTTAAAGAGCATTCTGATTTTATTAATTAGCCATTGCCTACCCTATACTGTTTTTATCAGCCATTGCCCATTCTATACTGTTTTTTTATCAGCCATTGACTACCCTATACTGTTTTTTATCAGCTATTGCCTACCCTAAACTGTTATTAGCCATTGTCCACCCTATACTGTTTTTATTAGCCATTGCCCACTCTGTACTGTTTTTATCAGCCATTGACTACCCTATACTGTTTTTATCAGCCTTTACTACTCTATACTGTTTTTATCAGCCATTGCCTGCCCTATACTGTTATTAGCCATTGCCCACCCTATACTGTTTTTACCAGCCATTGCCTACCCTATACTGTTTTTATCAGCCATTGCCTACCCTATACTGTTATTAGCCATTGCCCACTCTATACTATTTTTATCAGCCATTGCCTACTCTATACTGTTTTATTCATGGTCAGATGGCCTGATTTTTATGATATTTCCCACATTGAATTAGTTGCTTGCCTTTAAATTCATTTATGGTACAAAACAAACAGATAAAACAAAACAAAAATAAAAAAACCAGGATCTCACTGTGTAGATCTTGCTGGACTTGAACTTACAGAGATCTACTTGACCCTGCCTCCCTTATGCCGGGATTAAAGATGTACACCACTCTTCTCAGCCCTTCTGGTGCCTTTTAGATATATAAAAGTACAAATATTATACTTATTATTAACCTATATTGCTATATGGATAGTTGTATAGACTTTTGCACTATCAAGATTATAAAAGTACTCAAAGATTGGATTGATTTTTCTCCAAGTTTTATTACAGCTTCTTCAAAATATTACCTCATATTTCTATTAAGTTCTAAGCAGTGTTGGGTAAAATTCAGTTTATGATTACATGGACTCAAATAAGAATCTGATTCTGAAGCAATTAACATTTTTCAAGCTTAAATTGGAACAACTCAGGTCAGCAATGTGACTCAGTGGATAAAGATATTTGCTATAAGACAGCAACCTGAATTTCACTCCTGGAACCCATATGCTAGGAGAGAAATGGTTCCCACAAGTTACTCTGTGGCCTCCACATATGAGTCATGGTATCCAAGTGATCAAGTATGCATGTGAATGCACACGCATATAAATATTGTAAAAAAAAATCAAACAAGTTATTATATCTTCTAAGACCAAAATCATAGCTTCTATTTATCATGATGCATTAAGTATTTTTATCTTTTGTCTGTCTTCATATATCTGTCATTTGTAAGATTAACTAAATGTTAATCTGTATTTTACCTCTTTATATTTACATATTAATCTGCCTTTATTCCCTTGCAGATGTGGGAGATTACAATAATACATCAAACTAAGGATTCTATTTAAACTTGTATATGCTAAAGAAGAATTCTAAATAAATTTTGTGACCTTATTTCTTTTGCTAAGATTTATCATTTTAAATTTTTAAATTACATCTATGTATGTGTCTGTGTGGGGTATGTGCATATGAATGCAGTACTTGTAGAGTCCAGAAGAGGGTGCTGTATCTTCTGGTGCCAGAGTTAAAGGTAGTTGTGATCTACCCATCATCAATCGGTGCAGGGAGTTGAACTCCAGGCCTCTATATGAGCAGCACATAACCTTAACCACTGAGCCATATCTTCAGCCTCAATTTTGTGGCCTTATTTATGCATTCACTAGAAACAAGCAAAACTGAAAAGATCAGTTTCCTTCTACACACAGCATTGCTCCTATAAATCTTTGAAATATAAGTTTCTTATTACCTGATGCATAAAAACACTAAACACAAGCATCAATGGAGTACCTGGGTTGTTTTAATATGTACATACCTTACATTGTGTTTAAATAAGGTTAATCCATGTATCATGTACCTTCTCAAACACTTTCCCTATAGCAGTGCTTCTCAACCTTCCTAATACTGTGACTCTTTAATACAATTCCTCATGTTGTGATGATCTCTAGCTATAAAATCATATCCATTGCTACTTTATAACTGTAACTTTGCTGTCATAAATTGTAATGTAAATATCTGATATGTAGATCATTTGACTCCTAAAGGGGTCTCAACCCAAAGGTTGAGAACAGTTGCCCTATAGTGACTATATTCAAATTCCCCTAATCTTTAATTTTTAAATTTATCATTAGTGTATACATTAAATGTTCTAGATTTTTGCATGCTAACTTTGTATCTGGAAGCTTTATTGAATTCATGTGTTGGTTCTAAAAGATTCAGGGCACTTCTAAGGATTTCTATGAAAAAGATCATGTCACCCAACAAAATGACGATGTGACTTCTTTTTCAATCATTCAATTTCTATCTCTTGATAAAAACCTTGGTTAAATTAATGTCTCAGACAAAAATTTAGAGCTATAGTCTTCCTTGTTAATAAAGCTTACATTAAAATTGTTTTGTTTTTGTTGTTGTTTGGCTGTTTATTGTTTTAGGTTTTATTTTATTTAAACATTGATCTTACCTTAGTAAGTCTCTATGGGAAAAATCAAAACAAACTTTCTGTAGCTATCTTGGCACCTTTTGGAGTCTCTAGTGTCTTGGAACTGCCACTAATTCATTTCTGCATCTAGGCTGTTAATGTTTTTCTTCCTGTATGTTAAAAATTGTGGGGAGAAGGAAGAAGTTAATGAGTATGTACTATTTATCTTTTGAGATTATACCTGAAGGGACAATGAAAACAGAAAGTCACCCACCAACTGCCACTTACTGATGTGCAAATGAATATCTTTAGACAGAAACAATTACTATAAACAGTGTGTGCACCATATAGTCCACCATACATTGCAGAGATAATGATGATGTGGTGAGACATGTCTTTGCCAGCTCCAAAATAAATATCTCTAAAATATATTGCTACTCTTAACAACTTATGAATAAGGGCTGGAGAGATGGCTCAGCAGTTAAGAGTGCTGACTGGAAGACCATAAATTATTTTTTTTAAAAAAAAAAAACTTATGAATAACTATTGGCGGGACATATATTCCTTTACTATGACTTTCTTTTTACTTACATTTGAAAAAACAGCCATTTTCTCGTTTTGACTAGCAGTGACTAGTTTTCTACCTAAGCTTATGATATGCCTGTAACAGATAAAAAGCACTATGAGGGCATTAGAAAAAGATGGTTCATCCTAAATTTGTGACTGAATTTCTACATTGTTTAGTTGTTTCTCAGAGTCCTTGATCTCAGCACACACTGATGAAGTCTCACACTGATGGCACCCTTCTAATCTGAACTCAGAGAAATGCCTCCCAAGGAGCAGGTGGTGAGAGGCACAGTTCTGTGGTTTTTCATTGCATGTCTGATAGTACTTTCAGAGAAGATTCTATTGTCATTGGCCTAATCTTGTATTTTGTGTATGTCCCAGGGGCACATTGAAAATGGTGAGACGACAGTGAAGTTTGAATCCAAGCAATTACATTGTAAAGATTTGATATCTTCATTACAATTACAGAGAAGCCTACAATATAGTTCATTATTCTCCCATTTCAAGTCTTCCATGTGTCACCCTATAGATTGCTGTGCTGATTTAGTCCACAGATTGCTTTAAAAAGGGCAGCATCAGTAATTTCCATTTACAAATTACTGCATCTTGTTGTCAGTATCTCCTAAAATATTATTCTCAGCATATGTGATTCATGAAGACAGGCAGATGGTAAATTTCCCTTTGGCAAAATACATTAAACTCCTTTACTCTGTCATCTGTTTGCAAGCTCTTCCTGTTATAAGGAATTTTATCATTGACAAATTGGGTAAGACAACCCCTTAAAGACCCTGATACTTTGAAGAGAGAAGATAAATTCTGTTCTCTGGTAATACAGTTCTGGGGTGAGCAGCCATAGATCACTGGGATGTTAAAGTTCACAGAGACACCGGCTCATAGCACACGCTGTCATCATCTGTTCTACACAACTCCCATTAGGCATTTAGAAGGCAAGTTAAATGACACCCTTCTCTGTTAGGTCACTAATAGCACTGAGAGGAAAAAATAAAATAAAAAAAAAAAACCACTTTTGACTTTTTGACTGTCACCATTAAGAACCAGTTCACTCAAAATGGAACAGACACAGAATGATCTGGAGTCAAGATTTAATGATGAGAGGGCTGTCTAAAGATACCCAAGAGCTGCATGCTTCTTTTTCCAAAATACTCCGGAAGACATGTACCTAACTCCTTTCTGACTATTGGTGTTGGTGAATGGCCTAAAAACCTAAGCATGTACTTATAAATGAATTGTTATCATTTTACCACAGGGTCAAGAGGCTCCCTATTTGATTGCTGGACTTTATCTGGGCTTCAACAAAACTAAAATGAAAAGGTTTATGCTGTCAGGAAAAAAAAATGCCATCTCTGGCTGTGTTTATAAAGAGTTCCATTAGATTCTACGTAAATTTCCCAAACACAATTAGCAAATAGAAAATTTATCAACATTGGGCTTGAAGATGCTCTACACATAATAATGTATTTGCAAAAAGGAACTCGTAAGGACACTTCTTAGGGAGTAACACCTACATGTCTGCTGGCTCTGCCCATGCTCCATCTCACTTTCTGTTACTTTCAGCGGCAACTAGAGGCTGGAGGAGAACAAGATGAGATCTCTCAGCACGTGAAGAGTTTGCACAGATGTTACAGAAAGACAACAATGTAGCTTGAGGTTTTTCTGTGTCCTGCTATTGCTTGGTAGCAAATGCGCAGAAGCTTATTTAATTACAAATTAATCTATGGCTCAGGCTTCTTAGTAGGTAGCTTTTATATCTTAACTCAGCCCATTTCTCTTAATCTATATTTTGCCATGTGGCTCACGGCTTACCTGTCTTTCATTACATCTAGCTCAGCTGGCAGCATCTACCTGGACTTTGCCTTTTGTCTCCCCTCCCTCCTTTGCATTATGGCAAAGTTTGTCAATCACTTCTACCTGTGTCCTATAGAATGTCTGGCAATGTCTTCTGTGAATTGGGAACCTAAAGAACCATCTTGCCTAGGATGAGTTCTTAGGGCTAGGAAGGGGTTAACTGAGATCTGAAATGTACAGCTAATAATGTAACATATTAATTGAAGGCATAAATAAGGGCTAGAGAGATGCCTCAGTCCATAGTGTGCTTGCCACACAAGACTGGGGACCAGGGTTTAATTCCCTCCCCCAGAAACTACATGAAAAAACACATGGGTTTTGCATTTGTAATATTGGTACCTTAATACTCAATGGCTAGCCAGTCTAGTCACATTGATGAATTTCAGGTCAAATGAGAGACTCCCCATCTCAAAAATCAAGAATGATACCTGAGATTAACCTCTGTCCTGCATGCTTATAAACACATACACCCAAAAATGTAAATAATTATAAGGTGGTTGATCACACCAATAATAGTCATGCCACTGCTGCATCAGTGGGCATATTTTGTTATGAAACCCTACCCCTCACTGAAGGACTATGGGCAGTTAATTGGTATTTGAGAGGGGCTATAAAATATTTTAAAAATTAGAATTAAAAATAAATTCAAATAATGTTTGTTCTCTCACTTGGGGCTGTTGTTGCAGGAGTATTAGATTAAGTGTAAGGTCTTTTCTTGCCCTGTGTCTGGTGAGTGCCTAAGAACTGGTGACATTCTGTATTATCATTACTATAACAATTAAATGAAAATATGCTGTAATATAGCATATTTATGCAGACTTAAGATAGTTTGACTCTACAATATGAAGGCATACCCTTGCTGCTATTGATTTTTTTCTTTTAATACAGTCAATAATTACATGAAATACTCAATATATTAATATAAGATGGGTTTTGTGATAGGTGATTTAATTTTTGTTTGCCCACCTGGAGACTAATGTGGGTGCTCTGAGAACACTAAAGGTAAACTAAGCAAGCTAGGGTGGTTTGCTTATAGATAAAGCTTTATACTATGCCTTTGCATAGTATAAATATATGGCATAAATACATAAATAGATATTAAATAAGTATATTTAGACTATATCAGCATAAAATATTTATAAATATATATATTATTTTTATAATCCTCAGCATTTATGTGTGATTCATTGTTCTCCACCTATGATCTTTGAACCCATATAGATCAAGGTAACTTGTGAAAGTATATAGGTGAGTTCAGGTTACATGCGTGTATGGATTATATACACAGAATGTGGAGAGTAGAGAATAACATCTGATGCCATCTACCATCAGATTCCATCCACCTCAGTTTAGGGGGTCGTAGTTTGGGGTTTCTTTGATTTTTTTTTTTAATATATGGTTTCTCTGTGTAATAGCCCTGGCTGTCCTGGAACTCACTATGTAGACTAGAGTGGCCTCAAACTCACAGACATCCACCTGCCTCTGCCTCCCAAGTGCTGGTATTAAAGGAGTTTGCCACCACCTAGCCATCTCAGTGATTGTTGAGATGGGGCCTCTTACTTAAACCTGGGGATAAGCAGTTCTGTTAGGCTGGTTGACCAGCAAGCCCTTAGGAACCTGCCAGTCTCTGCTTCTTTGGTTCTTGGACCGCAGTCATGTGCCACTGTTACCAGCCTTTATGTGAGCATTGGGGATTAACTTCAGGTCTTCAAGTTTGTTTAGGAAACATTTTACTTGGAGAAATATCTTCCAAGATCCCAAGATCATGGTCATTTTAGGTAGTTATTAGGTCACTCTTTTCTAGAAAAATCAAAACCTTATGTGGTGTCCAACCTTTGACATCAAGACATGGCCACACACACACAGTTCACATTCAAAAACTGTTTAATTTGTTTACAAAAAAACTTATTGTTATAAGTAAGCTTATAATTTTGTGCTAAGCTTTTTCATAGTTATCCTTGGCTACATGCGGCCCATGGGCCACAGGTTGAATATGCCTACTAGATTTTGGGTTAAAATGTTTGTAATTCCAGCTTTTTCTCCTGTGAAAATTGAGGCTCACTTCCTGAAGATTAACTCTTACAAATTTCCCCCACCCCCTGGAAATGGAAAGATTTCTTTCTTATTTGGTTTTGTCTAGAGGTTGAGAAGGTACCAAGCTGGAGGGGATACATAATGAGGTAGAAAGATGTGAGTCATCTGTCATTTTCCAAACCATCCAGCACTGCATTTGATTCCAGTTCAGCCATGTTTACTAAGCACCTTGAGGCAAGGTGTCAGTTCCTCTGATTATCAGGCTTTGATCTGCAAAGTAGGAGTCATGAGAAATTCAAAAACAGACAGGTATCAGATAATGTAGTAAATATTACAAAACCAAACAAGTTTTTGTTTTGATTTTTCTTGCTCTTCTACACCACCAGAGAAAGACTCAGAGAGACTTGTACTGCCTAAGAACCTGGTTCCTCACTACAAAGCTGCTTGACATACAAAATTATACCAATTGTGATGGTTTGGATGCAGATATCTCCCATAGGCTTGGATGTTTGCATGCTTGGTCTCCAGTTGATAGTATTATTTGGATAGGTTTAGAAGAAAGTGTGGCCTTATTTGAGGAAGTGCCACGGGAGCAGGTTCTGAGCTTACAGAGTTTATTTCTTGTTTGCTTCCTCTGTTTCATCCTTGTGGTTCAAGATGTGGATTCAGCTTGCCTCTCCTGTTGTGACTGTCCTTGCCACAATGGTGATGGACTCTTGTCCCTCTGGAACTGTAAAGCCCAAATAAACCCTTCTTGCTGTAAAAAAAAAAAAAAAAAATCTTGCCTTGTTTTGGCAAAGTTCAGTGGTCCTGCATGCCCAGCTTATACAGCATACTGTCAAGTAGTACATGCAAGATTAGTTTCTTTATGTCTAACTTTTGCCACAAAGAAAGCAAACTCCATATAGAGTTTCTATGATGCCCATCATCTTCTCTGAAGTAGATTGGTGCTGCCAGAAGTAGACATGTCTCATTGTCATAAAAAGTCTAAGTTTCAAAAAACATTTTAAATGTCATATTCTGTAGGTCTTTGAGGTGTTTGAAGATTATCTATCTAATTGAAATATACCTTTGTATACCTAAAAAATCTAACATGACAAGTTTGATTATTGTAGATGACTATTAATCTGAATGCCTTAATTATACATTACAATTTTAAATAAGTTGCATATATATCTTAAGCAAGAGTAGAAATATACACAAGGTATAACAGAACTGACCTTAAATTTGTATGAATAAACCAAAATCCATACCAATGTAAAGTACTTTGAGATTTTTGAGATTAACAGGTTTTATTTGGATTAAAGTAGATTTAACAATCTACCTTCTTTTGTCACTTCTATATCATAGCTTTCCTTTTTTATTTTTGAAAGAGATTGACTATTGCTGTGGGGCTAGGCTCTAGTTCGCTGTAAATATTTGTTACCTATATTGGTTTAATAAAACACGATTGGTCAGTAGGCAGACAGAAAATATATGCAGGGCTACCAGACTAGGAGAATGCTGGAAAGAGGAAAGGCAGAGCAGCAGATCCCAGGCAGATGCAGAAAAAGCAAGATGAGAAATCTAGACTGAGCAAAGGTACTAAGCCACATGGCTAAACACAGATAAGAATTATGGGTTAATTTAAGCATAAGAGCAAGTTAGAAATATGCTTGAGTTACTAGCCCAGCAGTTACTATAACATTAAACCTCCAAGTCAATTATTTCATAAGAGGCTATATGTCTGGGCCTTGGGGCTAGGTGGGACCAAGAAACTTCTGACTTCTAACTTCTAGCCACTTATAATAAAAACAAACATTTATAAACAATATTTTGGAAATCTGAGTGTAGCTTTGCATACTACTTCCTGCTGATTGGGGCACTGGAAATCTTATGTAGTACCTGAAAAAAAATTTAGATTTATTATTAAATCTTAGCTGTAATAGTCTGTGAGGCTACATCATCTCAGCTAGTCACCTTCAGGAGGTCTTGATTGATCAAACCATATTAGCTTGGAAGCAATCCATAGGTTCTCAACTTCTTTAGAAACAAAAGCAGAATCTTTTTTCCAAAGTAACATATTCTTAAACCCAATTTTTAAAGTGAAGAGACCTTTAAAAAATATGTTGTTTAACTTAACAACCTTTATAACCAAATGTCTCATAGCAATTAAAAATCCCAACAACAAAATAATATACAGTACCCAGACATTTTGTGTATTTTCCATAGTTATATGGTTTTTTAAAATATTATTTTTATTGTCTCTTTAAAAACTTTAGTTTTTAAAACTATTTTTTATATTACTTTCTCTCTCTATTATAAGCCTACATATTTTTTCATAGACATTGTAACCATTTAGAAGTTTCTTCCATCTGAGTTTTTATAATATATCTTAACTTTTTTCTCTCTGAGCAAAAGCCTTAAACCCATCATGTATTGCCATTTGTACCAGGGCTCATATGAGACAACAGAAATCCACCATATTGCAACTCACCTCAAGCATGCATGTCTTGGCCATGGACATGTCATTGGCTCAATTTAGAATTTTTTAAAGTTCTTTTAGGTCTATGTGGATCAATGCCTGACAGTGGGCGCCATTTGTAGCCATAAGGTTTTCTGTCCCACCCAGGCCCTCAGTCTGAACCCATGGTTTCTCAGCTGCTTGCAGGATAATTACTCAGAGGCTTATATCAATTACCAACTCTTTGGTCTATGGCTCAGGCTTCTTGCTAGCTAGCTCTTACCTCTTAACTCAACACGTTTCTATTCATCTGTTTTTCCAGGTGGCTTATGCCTTGTTCCATTACATCTTGGTCCACCAAGAGTTGGTAGTATCTACCCTGACCTTATATTTCTTCTTCTCCTTCCTCTCTGGTTGGATTTTCTGCCTGGCTAAAAGCTGTCTTAGCCTAGGCCAAACAGCTTCTTTAATTAACTAATGCTAGGAACACATATTTACAGCATACAGAAAGACATCTCAGATCAGGACAATGAAAAGCAGTCAGATAAAACTAAATAATTAATGGAAACAAGTAAATTACCTAAATTGACCTTCTGCGAATCAGAGAAATTGCTTTCTTTATATTCTTGTCAGTCCTCATAGGATGAGAGTAGGTACCTTAGGTTAGAATTGTAAAGAGTCTGTGTCAGAGAGCAACTTCCAGTCACAACTATGAAATGAAAGTTTCCCAAGGATGCATAATCTGTCAATGCCCAGTGGTAGGAAACACTGATGAAAAATTTCTATGTTAAAAAATGATTCAGACAGGCTGCAAATTCAAAATTTATAGTGAGGGCACCTTTAGAAGGATTTGTTACACTCCTGTTGAGAAATGGCTCTTAGGGTCTAATTCATCATTTTATTTTTTCCCTTTTTTCATAATGCTTTTAGAGTCAATGGGACAGCCACATATGACTACCTAGGGTATGGTCTGCACAGCTCCAAGGAGTATCATAAACATCAAAGCCTCAAAATTCTTCTGAACTGTGCTCCTAAACACAAATGTGTGTATACTAAGCTGGTCAAGCAATGACGATTATGAATGAGTCTGCTGTAAACATGAAAGGTTAAATTCAAAAGTCAACTAGGACTCCAGACGATGAACAAGGAGCAAGAGTATAGTGCTGTTGTGGTTTGAATATGAAATGAGGGTCGTGTATTTCAACACTTGGTTCCCAGCTTGGGACACAGAGGAGAATACAGATCACTAGAAATGAGTAAAGAGTATACTGATTAGCCTCTCTCTCTCTCTCTCTCTCTCTCTCTCTCTCTCTCTCTCTCTCTCTCTCTGCTGTGTGTGTGTGTTGTGAACTTGACACAAGTTGGAGTATTCTGGGTAGAAGAAATCTCAACTGAGAACATGTCTCCATCAAGCTGGCCTATGGGCAAGTTTATAAATTAGTTTCTTATTAGTGATTGATGGGGTGGAACAGCCTACTGTGTGTGATGCCACCCTGGGCATGTGGCTCTGGGTTGTATTTTTAAAAAGTAAACTAATAAACAGTACTCCTCCATGGCCTCTGTTTCAGTTCTTGCTTCCAGGTTCCTATCTGCTTGAGTTTCTTCCCTGACTTTTCGTCATTAGGGACTGTGTGATGGCTTGAAAAAAAGGGAGACAGTGACCTATTAGGAGTTGTGGCCTTGTTGGAGGAAGTGTGCTACTGTAGAGGTCACTAAGGTCTCTCGCTCAAGATTGACTCTGTGTAACACACAACCTACATCCTATTGCCTACAAGACATAGGACTCTCACTTACTTCTCTAGCATTAGATCTGCTTGCGTGCTGCCAATGCCTCACCATGATGATAATGGACTGAACCTCTGAAAGTATAAAAAATCCACCCCAATTATATGTTTCCCTTAGAAGAGTTGCCATGGTAATGGTGTCTCTTCATAGCAATAGAAACCTTTAAGACAAGAGTTGATACCAGGAACTGGGGTATTGCTGTGTTGTTGGGAATTTAGACTTTGGCACGTGGGGTTAGGAAAGTAGTGGAATGCTTTAAGCACTGTTTAATGAGTTATACTGGTAGGAGCATGGAAGACAGTGGTGCTGATAATGATTTGAACTGTTAAGGGCTGGATCATGAGGTTTCAGAGGGAAATAATTTTAGTGTGTTACCTAGAAATCAGTCTTGTGATATTTTGGTGAAGAAAGTGGCTACTTTTTACCCTTGGCCCAAAGAGTCTGTCTGAGACTAAAGTGAAGAGTTTTGGGTTAATTTTGTTGGCAGGTAAATCTCAAACAGCCTAGTCTAGAGTTGGTTGTGTGGTTATTAGCATTAACTCTGATGAAGATTTACAATAAAAAAGAGCAAACTGAGCAAATAAAAATGTTGAGAAAAATAGAAGTGGGATAGACCTAAATCCTTTGTTCAAGGAGATAAATGGATTGAGAAATTGAATAAATGAAGTGGTGACCTCAGAGCAAGATCCTACCCAGCTAAGTTTCCAATTTTGAAAAGGAATTAAAAAAAAGCTTAGCGTCAGGTGTTGTGATACATGCCATTAATCTCATCAGAGGGCAGAGGCTAGTGGATTTCTGAGACTGAGGCCAACCTGGTCTACAGAGTGAGTTCCAGGACAGCTAGGGTTAGGAAGGAAAAAACAAAAAGTTGGTGAAGATATAATTGAACAACAGGTCCATGTTCCAGCCCCGAGAAGCAGCAGAGCTTGTCAGCTTTGTCCATGCTGTTCTGAAGTTAAGGATAAAAAGAAGGTACTATAAAATTTTCCTCTAAGGAAAGCTGCTAAGGCCAGACAAGTGTGTTCCCGAATAAAGGCCCAGAGAGGCCATTGCACAAAGCTGTGAAGTTGAAGTCTAGATTGCCTTAGAGACCTCAAGATGTTGGAGATGCCAAAGTCATGGGAAGTGCCAAGGAAATCTGCTAACAGAGAATGAACAAGAAAAGTATGTTGCAGTCAACAGAGCTGAATGGAACTGGAGATTAGAAGAGCATTTTGACATCAGACATGGAGATGCAGAGTTTGGATTCTGCCAGTTGGTTTTCTGTCTTTCTTTGATCCACTATTTTCTCACAATGCTTCCTTCTCTATGTTCTGGAATGGTAATATATGGTTTGTGCCATTATATGTTGGAAGTATAAGGTTTATTTTTAAATTTTCATCTTATAGAGAATTGAATTTATGAGATTAAGTGAATCTCAAAAGAGACTTTGAACTTTGGACTTTTAAACATTGTTAAAACTGTGATAGACTATAGGGATCTTTGAAGTTAGACTGCACACATTTTTTTCATTATGATATGGCTACAAGCCTTTGGGGTACAGGGAGTAGAGTATGGTGTTTTGAAAGAAAATAGCCTCTGAAAGAAGAGGTACTATTAGGAAATGTGGCCTTGTTGAAAAAAATGTGTCACTATGGTAGCAGGCTTTGAAGTATCTTTTGATCAGACTTCACTCAGTGTGACACGCAATCTACTTCCTGTTGCCTGTAAGAGATAAGACTCTCAGCTAGTTCTCCAGCATCATATCTGCCTGCATGCTGCCATGTTCTGATATGATAATAAAGGACTGAACCACTGTACTGTAAGCAAGCCACCCTAATTAAAGGTCATGGTATCTCTTCACAGCAATAGAAACCCTAAGACAGACTGTGCACTGAAATAAACCCTTCCTCCACAAGTAGCTGATTGTGGCGTTTATCACAGAAAAAGAAAACAAACTAGGACACTGAGTCTGTGGGTTTTTTTTAGTCTGTCCCACTTCTTATTAAGTCTTTGGAAGAAGAAGAAGAAGAAGAAGAAGAAGAAGAAGAAGAAGAAGAAGAAGAAGAAGAAGAAGAAGAAGAAGAA
>PVIH01010092.1:29674-53541 GCA_004025045.1 Sigmodon hispidus
TGTGTGTGTGTGTGTGTGTGTGTGTGTGTGTGTGTGTGTGTGTGTGTGTGTGTGTGTAGCTTCCAGCAGAAGCCAGAAAAAGGTATCAAATCCCAATAGGTCTGGAGTTGCATGCAGATGGATGTAGAACACCCAATGTGGGTGCTGGCGAGCTAAATTCAGGTTATCAGCAGGAGCATTATACACTCTATATACACATTATAAACTGCAGAGACATCTCCCTAGCTCCTGGTCTCTGCTTCTTAACTGCCTATACCATGTGATTGGCTGCCACATGCTCACACAGAAATGCCTTTACCCTCTGATTTCTGTGCCCCTTAAACTATAAGCCAAAAGAAGCCCTTCCTCCCTTAACTTGTTTCTTGTCAGATATTTGGTCATAGTAATGAGAAAAGTAACTAATATAAGATTACACAAAGAAGACTAAGATTTGAACTATGCTTTTGGTCTGCTAGGTACTATCTCTGTTAAACCTCAGAAGAATCCCATGATTTTTTATGTTATACATGAGGAATTAATTGGAGGTCAGTGAAGTTTGACAATTTGCTCAGTTTCAAACACCTAATAATTGATGGGACAGGGTCTTGAATTTATATTTCTAGATCTATTATCTTATGTCTTGTTGACCATAGCATATCTGCTAATACTAGAGGAAAATAAATAACACTAACCACCATCTTTCTCACAATATTTACAAAGAATCAAAGAAGCATCTGATCAAATAAATTATGGAAACCATTTCCTTTGGAGCAGAAGCCATGGAGAGAAACTGCTTTCTAGCTTGCCCCTGATGGCTCCTGCTCAGCATCTCTATTAGACAGCCTAGGACTACCTGCCCAAGGGCAGCACCACCTGCAGTGGCATAGACCTTCCTCCATCAATTAGCAATCAAGGGAATGCTCCACATACATGCTACAGGCCAATCAGATGGAATCAATTCTTCTAGTTAGGTTCCCAGGTAACTCTAGTTGGTGTTGACAACTGAGACTAAGACCTTGGCTTTTTTCTGGTTCTCCTAATTCTACTTTCTCTCTTCAATAGTCTTTTCTTTATACTCCCACCAGAAGTACCTTCAGAAACTTATAGATGGCTACTACTCAACAGGCAGGGGATAAAAGAGCAAGAGGAGGCACTGAGCAGGCTTTTCATCAACAGTGTGGATGGTTATGGCCTCTCTCATCTTCTAATCTCCATCTGTAAAACACGGATGATGCTTACTTTATGTCACAGTGTTAGTGGTTTGATTACCCAAAAAGTAAAAAGTTTTGTTATTACAACATGCTCTCAAGTATATTAGATAATTTACTCCCCCCTCACTTTCTCTCTCTCTCTAACTCATTTACTACTAAAGTGATCATTTTAAAATCTAATTTTGTTCTCACCAAATAAAGTCCAATCAACTTAGAATGCAACTCTGAATCTTCAAGATGAAGCCACAAAGCAAATGTTTGGCACTCTCACCCATCTCTTTTATCTCAGGAACATACACTTCTACCACACATATTTATCAGCTGTGTGTGTTTGATGCATGGTCTCACTGTATAGCTAAGATTAGCCCAGATCTCTTAAACCTCCTGCATCAGCTGCACTATGAGGGCCAGGATTGCAGGTGGGAACCACCACATCTAGCTTCACCATTTAGAATTGTGTCAGTATATAAACTTCCATTCTGAGCCCTCTATCTATGCTGTTCACAAGTGATTCAGTAACAGTGAAACATTTCCTTCAAGTTATCTTAAGACATTGCTGATTAACTGCTTTGCATTCACACAAGATGGGTGAAAAAGAGATATCTGACTGTTTCTAACTTCTCCCTTCCCTAGATAAGGGTTCTTCACCATGTTCCAAAGATACACCAACAGCTATAGATCACCAACGATCTTCCCAGAAGAGTTGGAAAATGGAAGAAGGCAGGTAGAGCATTGGAGAGGAGACTGCCAATCCTTGTCATCACTGAGGAGAGAGATCATCCTTAAAACAGAAAGGAGTTTGATTTTGTAGGTGAGTGAGTTGGCCTGGTTGAGTGCCCCAGGGAATGAGATGAACTCCAAGGAGTAAGGCTGTCTTGGTGCCCTTGATGAAGCTGGCCCTTGACACTATACCTCTTGGTCATTCCACTTGTGCTAGGGATATTTCTCAACTAACTCTAACTCTATCCTCTAGATTATTAATTTCTTAAGTCCAAATAGAATTTATTTTTTTGTGTTCTATTAAGAGCTTACCTCTCTTCAGTCTACCACCTCTCCATTTACCAATATGCCTTCAAAGTCAGAGGTACTTGATAGGTCATTTATCCTCAAATATGATGGACAGTCATGATAAATGGTAAGATCTCCAGGTGCTATGCTTCTGTGCCTCCATGTAAACTGGAGAAACACCACTTCCCAAGCATGGTTAACAGCGATAAACACAGCTGTCTCTATATTCCAACAATAAACACTTTCCTTTCATTGGTACACCAGCAGCCCAACCATACACTATGCTATGCTGGAAAGATGAAGATTCATAATCAGTCATCGTCATCAACAGCAAAGTAAACCTGATCATGTGCTCTATAGCCAGTTGCCTGTCATGAAAGGTAAAAGACTGCACTGGCCAGTCTTATGTCAGGTTGACACAAATTAGAGTCATTTGGCAAGAGCCAGCCTCAACAGGAAAATGTTTCCACAAGTCTGGACTCACCCCTCAGCTGGTGGTACTGGGTGCCACAAGAAGGCAGGCTGAGCAAGCCATGAGGGAGTAACCCAGTAAGCAGTCCTCCACCATGTCCCCTGTATCAGTACCTGCCTCCAAGTTCCTACCTTGAGTTCCCTGGATGATAGACTTCAAACTATAAACTGAAATAAATCCTTTCCTCCTCAAGCTACTTTTAGTCATGGTGTTTATACAGCAGTAGTACAAGTTGTACAAGTAGTACAAATGTTGTAAATGGTTTCCAAGCCCACTTGGGCCAGAGGTCTAACCTTGCCTGCAGTGGCTTTAATCCCCCAAAGAAATGAATCAGACACATATTAATTTCACACTGTTTGGCTTATGTCTCAGATACATTGCTAGATAGCTCTTAATTCAACTCATTTCTAGTAATCTATCTGCCACATGGCCCATGGCCCGTGGCACATAGCTCACCTTACATGTTTCTTCTTCAGAGGCTGGATGGAGACTGACTGACTCCACCCTCCTTCTACCTGTCTCTACTCTGATTTTTCCACCCACTTCTACAGTGCTCTACACACAACAAAACAGCTCTTTATTTACAGAATCACATACAGAAAATAGTTCTACCACACACAAAGACCTTTTTCTGTTTTCTACTAAGGCAACAGTGTTGATTAATTTTATTTTCAAATAATTTGGCTTAAAAATCTATTTGAATAGCAAAATTTGAAAGCTTCCATGTAGATTAATAATATGCTTTCTCTTACATACCCATACCCTCCCATTTGTTATACCATACAATAGTAAATACATTTTTCAAAGAAGGACAAAGTTGTGTTGGTCAGGGTTCTCTAGAGGAACAGAACTGATATGATGAATACACACACACACACACACATACACACACACACACATACACACTGGATTTATTAGAGTGACTTTACAGGCTAAGGGGCAATGAGCCCAACAATGGCTGTCTACCAACAGAAAGTCTAATAATACAGTATTTTTTCAGTCTATAAAATGAGATGTCTTTAGTATATGCCAGAGTCCCAAAGAGGTAGTCTCTAATGCCAGAGAGGGAGGGGACTTTGTAGCCAGAGTGAGGAGAATCAGGCAGAGAGAGAGAGAGAGAGAGAGAGAGAGAGAGAGAGAGAGAGAGAGAGAGACAGAGAGAGACAGAGAGGGAGAGTCGGTTTTGTTCTTCCATGTTCTTACATAGGCTGTCAGAAGTAGGTGTGTCCAGATTAAAGTTGGCTCTTCCTACTTCAAAAAAAAATTTGGATTAAAGGTAGTTATTCATACTTAAATTGATTTAATTGAGAAAAATCCCATAGGTGTACTCAGCTTCATGGGTTTTAGTTAATTCAACTTGACACCAAGAGTAGATATCACAAGACTGTAATTTTATTTTACATTTTACTTTATTGTTTAACAACTTCATATATGTATATAATATGTTCTAGCAATGCTCATTCTTCAGCTACTCTCTCATTCCCTCCCATCAATTCTGACTCTCACTCTCAAGTTCTTTTGTTTTTCCTTTAGTTTTTTTCCCCACTGAATTTAATTAGGCTGCCTACCTGGACATGGTAGAGCTTCATCCACTGGTGCCTGGGCATCTCAACAGTAGCTGCATCACAGAAGAAAATGACTTTCTCTTCCTCACCATTTATCAGTTTCGAATAGCTTCTCAAGAAGGTCCAGACCCCATAGTGGAATGTTTACAGGCCCTAGTGTGTATGGGCAACCTTGGTTTTGTGAGTTCATAAGTGGCATATCATGCCCAGAAGACATTTCAGAGCCTTCTTCCTGTGAAGGCTCAAATTTATCCTTACAAAGGTTTGTTTCAGAAAAGAAGCCTTTAGTGACTGAGGGCAGGGCCCAGGTCTGGGAGTTTGCCTGACCCCCAATAGATTCAAATGTTAGGTTCACGCCAAAAGTTCAGCCAGCAGATTCAGGGCTTAGGTTTGCACTGGAAAGTTCAACCAATAGCTACTGTAGTCCATTCCCCTTTGCCCAATCCTGGAATACCAAGATGTGCAGCACCCCACTTATGAAGGCTTTTCTTTAAAACTCCCCTTACCCTGGGGCTCAGAACAAAGACTATCCACCCGAGTCTGTTCATAACAATAAAAACCCTCCTCATGCCTTTGCATGGAGTTCAGCTTGCTGGTGGTCTTTGGGGGTCCCTCAACATGGGTACAACACTTTCCACCATCTGGCTCTTACATTCTTCCTATCATTTCTTCCATGACGTTTCCTGAACCTTGGAGGCACTGATATATATGTCTTGTTCAGGGACACTCAATAGTCACTTATTCTCAACATCTTGATTATCTATAAGTCTTGTATCATCTACCATTTGCTTCAAATAGAAACTTTAATTCTTTTTTGTCAAGGATGAGGGTAGAACTAATCTATGGCTGTAAATGTATGTATTTAGGAGGCAGTTTGGCACCAAGTTCATTTAGGAAAACAAAAGCAGTAGGTTCACTGCTAGGATCAATGACCTCTGGAGCTGGGGGCTTTTGACAAGGTCCAGGCTATATGGCATAAACTCCCTCTTTTGGAATGGACCTCAAATCTAATCAGAAAGTAGTTGGTTATCCCTATAACAGTGATACTAAAGTAAAATAAGATTTTAGAACTTTGTTAGATATTGATTTATTGATTTACTTAAGCACTACTTAATACTGCTTATTTGCCAAACATAACTCCACTTGCTCCCTGACACAAATAACCTGAATAAAATAGCTAAAACAATGGGTTATTGTCCTTAACAACCTGTTCATTGCCATGTGGGCTTCTATAAAATCTTGCTTGCTTGCCCTACTTTGTGCTTTTAAAATATATAATAAAACTGGATCTGAGATTGAAGATTTTGTTTGTGTGTTTGTTTCAGGACCATCTCCATTCTTCTGCTCTTAGTGCTGATGGAGTATTCACTCTGGCAACACTGCCACTGTACAATTTTGTTTTAGCTATTTGTAGAGAGTCTACTAGTCAGCTTTTCATTTCTGGGATTTAAAAAGTACTGACAAAAGTAATATAAAGAACAAACTGTTTATGTTGGCTCAATTGGAATTCTCCATCCACTGTCAGCTCTCTTTGTTGTCTTGCAGTCTGTGATGGGGAAGAGTTACTCATCACACGGTACCTAGAAACACAGACAGAGGAAGGGGATTCCATTGTTGCCTTTAAGAGCATACCTTCCATGGCCTAGTGTCTTAGTTAGGTTTTCTATTGCTGTAAATATGGCAGTTTCTCAGAAAATTGAGAATCAATATCCCCAAGGACCCAGCAATACCACTTCTGGGTATATACCCTAAAGATGCACATTCACACTCCAAAGGTATTAGCTCAACTATGTTCATAGGAGCATTATTTGTAATAGCAAGAACCTGGAAACAACCTAGATGCCCCTCAACTGAAGAATGGATTAACAAACTGTGGTACATCTACACAATGGAATACTACTCAGCAGTAAGAAAAAAAAATGATATCCTAAAATTTGCAGGCAAATGGATGGATTTGGAGAATATCCTCCTGAGCAAGATATCACAAACTCAGAAAGATAAGCACGGGATGTACTCACTCATTAGTGGTCTCTAAACAAACTAACAAGAAAAAAGCCAAGCATGCCCAAGCTGCAAACCACAACCACTAAACAACTTGGGATCAGAAACACCCTGGACTGACCCTTCGGATCCCACTCCACATATAGGAACACCTGACTCACTCTTGAGAGAGGGGGGACAAAACTGGATTTGCCAGGAGTGGAGACTGAACTAAGCATTATTGGATCAGTGGGACCATGGGACTGTCTGCAGCCTGCCCAGGGAGGGGATGGGGAGTTGTGGAGAAGAAAAAATGACCTGATGTGGCGAGAGGGGGATGGGACCTTGAATGGGGATATACAGGGATAGAAAAAAAAAATCCAGAGGGAAAGCTGAACACAAAGTAAATAAATGTGTAGCTAATTATTTGCATTATCACCCTTGATAAGTCATGCTTATGATTTTTATTTTCTTTATAGTTATTGTTAACTTATCAGCATTTTAAATTCAATTTACTGGTTTTTTTGATAAATACAAAATAAAAATAAATAAATAAATAAGTAAATAAATAAATAAATAAATTAAAAAAAAGAAAAAAAGAAAAAATTAATAAAAAAAAACCCATGACCATGGAAAATCTTATAAAAACAAAACAAAAAATCATTTAATGGGCTGGCTTACAGTTCAGGGAGGTTTACTACGTCATGGAGGGACATGGCAGCATGCAAGCAGACATGGTGCTGGAAAAGGAGCTTAGGATCTTATGTCTTGTTCCCCAGGCAACAGGAAATGAATTGAGACATTAGGCATTGGTTGAGCACATATGAGACCTCAAAGCCCACATTCATATTAACATACTTCCTCAAACAAAACCACACCCCCAATAGTGCTCTCTATGAGCTTACGGGGTCAATAACATTTTCACTACCACATCTGCTTCCTTCTACTAGGTCCTGTTTCCTAACGATAAGATAGGGTGAGCAAAATCTTAACTTTTGGGTGACAATTCAGAGTGAAGCCCCAACAAGTTCATGAAGTTTCATTCTGTTTTCTCTTAGATCACAAATACTTGAACCAGTAATAATGTATGGATATATTAATGACAAAAAGTAATTACTGGGGGCCAGAGAGATGGCTCAGCCATCAAGAGCACTGGCTGTTCTTCCAGAGGCCCTGCTAATGTTAGGAAAAATATTTGAACTTAAGAAGTTTAGTTTTAATAATATGTTATCGAACAGTGGTATTTCACACTGTAAACAAGTTTTGAAAGAATAATCTGAAATTGCCTATGCTAACAATTCTGCATTTATAGCTTTGACATTTTGGATGAAAGTATTTTATCTCATTAAATTACTGTTGCATAAAAAATATTCCAAAATGTAGTAGTCTAAAACAACTATCATTTGATTAATCTATGGGTTAGCTGGGTATAGAGCAACCAGTTATCTGAGTTTGCCTAGAACTGAAGAGCTACTTAGTCTAAAATACAGCACCCCTATGCTAAACATTTGAAAATCCTAAGCAAGCCCAGATGAGGTACTCATGCTAATTGTGTATTTTGTCTGTTAAATTCAGTCCATTTGAAGTCTCTTAAGCTCAGATAATAATCTGCGGTCTGCTAGACAGATAGCTGGCAGCTGACTGGTATGGGAAGTTCTCACTCACATGCTTAGTATTTAGCAGGCTGTGGCTAGTTATTAACTGGGTCATCATGGATGTCCTTCATATGGTGGTTTTAGTGCTTCAACTTGCCTGAAAGCAGAGTTAGATGCCTAAGAGCTTTACAAACCTTTACTTGCTTCATGACTGCTAATGGCCCGCTGGCCAAGCAAGTCACGTGATTATTCATTCCCATGTTAGAAAATCAAGTTCCCCTTCTAAAGAAGCACTGGTGGCAGCTCACAACTGTCTGTAACTCCAGTTCCAGGGGATCTACATCAATGCACATAAAATAAAGTTAAATAAACAACAACAACCAAAAAAAAAAAAACATTGGGATGATTATTTTTCTTCTTGCTGTGATAAAATACCAAAAGAAGTAGCTTATGGGGGAAAGGATTTATTTGGTCTCACAATTTAAGAGGGTATAATTCATCATCGAGTAGAAACATGGCAGCCAGAACACCTCCAAGGTGGGTTAGTGGGGGGTATGAGTTAACTGGTTGCAGTTGATGTCCTGGTCCTCTGACTTTTACAGTCATACCATCTTCTTTTCCACAGTGTTCCCTGAACCTTAGGTATAGGGGTTGTGTTGCATCAACTTGGGATAGGCACCCAACAGTCAGTTGTTCACTGCATCATGACCAGTTGTGGATTTCTGTGGTCTCTGTCTGCTGTAATAAGAAGCTTCTTTGATGAGGACTGAGAACTACATGGATCTGTGAGTATAAGATGGGCATTTAGGAGCTGAATACCCCAGTGGTTAAAAGCACCTGATGCTCTTTTGGAGAAACTGGGTTCAATTCTCAATACCACAAATTTGTTCTTAGGCATGTACCTGGTACAGAGACACACATGCAGGCAAAACATCCTGACACATGGTAGGTATTTGTGTAGCTCAGATAGAAAAGATCAGGCAGTCAGGAGCCAAAGAATACTGAGTGTTGCAGTTCAAATGGAAAGATATTCAGGCAGTCAGGAGCCAATGAACACCACATGTTACAGTAAGCCTAGATACCAGTTTACAGCCCTGCTTCAGGGAAAGTCTCTCCAATGTTAACAGCTCTGCTCTGGCAAGGAACGGCCTTACTATCCCTCTGCTGCTGGCTGCTCTCTGTTCAGGGAATGTAACAACTTGGCCCAGTCAGAGAAGGTTCCCTGGGTGGCTAGAGTGTTACAGCTTTGCTTCCTCAGCTGATCTTCATCCAGGCCCCATTGCTGCTGCTCTGGAAAAAGAAAAAGGTCTAGGAAAGAAGGTCATCACCCAAACCTCATTCAAGAGATTTATTGGGGGGCTGGAGAGATGGCTCAGTGGTTAAGAGCACCGTCTGCTCTTCCAGAGGACCCGGGTTCGATTCCCAGCACCCACATGGCAGCTAACAACTGTCTGTAGTTCCAGTTCCAGGCAAACACCAGCACAAATAAATAAATAAATAAAATAAAGTTTAAAAAAAAAAAAAGAGAGATTTATTGGGAGGGAAGGATCCAGGAGAGTGTGGCTGCCTCCGCCCAGGGTGGGAGAGGACAGCAGGAAAAGGGCTGTGGGCTCAGGATTTCTTGGGGGGCAAAACTTTGTAGGGAGACTTCCAGGGTAGGGATTGGTTAGATTTTTTTCCTTTTTTTTTTTTTTTTTTTTTTTTTTTTTTTTTTTTTTTTTTTTTTTTTTTTTTTTTTTTTTTTTTTTTTTTATCCTGATTTGTTTTTTGGTTTCAGGGCCAATATGTTTTTTTTTTTTCACTGGCTCTTTGGGGATTTTGAGCTCTTACATCAGGGCCAGGGCACTTTTTGGATCTGGATTCAGGGCTGAAGTATTTCTTTTACTGGCTTCAGTCTTAGATTCAGGGTAGGTTTTCTTTGGCTGGCCACTTTTCCCTACACATATAAAATAAAATAAATATTTTTTTAAATATAAGAATTATATTAGTTTAGGAAAGTGGCCAGAGTGGGTTCTTTTCAGTCCAGGCATGAACTGCCTCCTCTCACGCTGGCCTTAAGTCTAACTGGACAGCTGTTGATTTCTATCAAGTATAAGTGCCATTATTGTGTCCTTGTGGATATCTTGTTGCAGTTCAAAGAGCTCACAGTTGGATAGGACTGTTAATTGTTTTCTCCCTTGGCTTATTTTATAGCTCATTTAGACACTATGGAATTTCCTAATTTAGAAGCAGTTAAACTCAAATGTTATTACATGCCTTTCAGCCCAGTACATAGTGATCATTCAGCAACTCGAGGCTGTATGTTAAAGACCAATAGACTTCACATCAAAAATGGAAAATACAATTTTTAGAAACTATGATATCCAAAAGAAATAGACACCACACATTATTCTTGTGATGATTAAAATGAACATAGCTGACAGGTATGGTGGCACTTGCCTTTAATCCCAACACTCGAAAGGTAGAACCAGTGATATCTCTGTGAGTTCAAGGCCAGCCTGGTCTACAAAGTAAGTTCCAGGACAGCAAGAGCTGTTACACAGAGAAACCCTGTCTTGGAGTGGGGAGGGGAAGGTCAACAGCCAGCAACAACATACTCCCTCAGTGAGGAGAAAATAAAGACACTGCTAGATGTCTTACAAAAAGTGAGTGTGACATAAGTACTTCTGCCCTGGAAGAAAAGCTGAAGTTGTTCTTTATGGTGAGCAGAAATGATGGAGAACATTTAGCAAAGGAATGAGAACAAGTGGGAGATGTGGCTTAGTATCTGTCACCTGTGTGACAAGCTCCAGCACCACCAGGAAAAAGAGCAAGACTGGAGATGGTAGTTAGGTGAGCAAACATGGGTTGTGCCAGTCAGTGACGATCGCCATAACAAACCACAGCAGACCAGGGGGCTTTAATGACAGAAACTAAAGTTTCCTACAGTTCAACAAGAAGGTGTAATAGGACTGGTTTATGGTGATTGAAAAACTATTCTCTCCCTTGTGTGTGTACATGATTGGCTTTCTCTGTGTGTAGATCTCCTTCCTTTGTGAGACTGTCACTCCTGTCCGATTAGGAACCAACCCAAACAACCTCACCTTAACTTAATTGCCTCATTTAAAGACATATCTTAAAATATACATTCTAAGGTATCAAGATTTAAACTTCAGCGCGTGGATGGAAGAACGACAATTTGACCATAACAATTCTTATCTATTTTTTTTTTTTTTTACAATATAGAACTATATTAAGCACAAATTGTATCGATTTTCCATTCTGGTTTTATTCTGTTGCTATGACAACCACCATGACCAAAAAGCATCTTAGAACAGTAATGAGTTTGTTTCCAATTACAGGTTGCAGCCCATTATTGCAAGATGTCAAGCAGGAACTTGAGAAACTTAAGGCAGACCATGGGGGGAATGTCGCTTGCTGGCTCACTCACAGGCTCCTCCTGCTCAGACAGTTTTCTTATACAGCATAGACCATCTGCCTAGGAAATGATGCTGTCCACAGTGGGTTAGGTATTCCTGCATCAATTAACAATCAATACAGTCTCCCCAGGCCAATCTGATCTGGGCAATGCCTCTGTTGAGATTTCTTTCTTAGGTGACTCTATGCTATGACAAGCTGACAAGCAAAGCTAATTCATATATTTATAGCATCCACGAATATTACTAAGAACAGAAGAGTTAAAAGAAATGTACTATCTCAAAATGCATATATTTTACAAAAATGTTTCAATATTAATTTTAAGTAGACTGTGATAAATTAAATAATTGTCAAAATTCCTAGAGAATTTACTAAAAGCAAAACCCAAAGCCAAAGATAGGTGAAATAGCAATCAAGAGATAAAATAACAAAATGTAAGAAGAATATTTAAAAGAGGGAGGATAATTAGTGTAATAAAAAAGGAAGAAAATAGCAATGGCAGGATTGATAAACCATACTGGTAACTGCTTTAAGTGTAAGAAAAAGAAATATATTTGTTCAAAGGTTGGGGGAAAGACTCAGTGGTGAAATCCCTGGCTAAGCATGCTGAGTTCTGGGTCTCAATCCTGAGAGACAGACAGACAGACAGACAGACAGAGAGAGAGAGAGAGAGAGAGAGAGAGAGAGAGAGAGAGAGAGAGAATGTTGGTTTGTACTGGGGAGTCAGAGACAGAAGTCTTTCTAGGTCCTTTTGACCAGAAACCAGCCAGACCAGCCTTCTTGGTGAGTGCCAGGCCAGGGAGAAACCTTGTGTCAAAACAAAGCTGTACAACATCTGGGGTTGTCCCCAACAGTCATTGAAAAATATATGTATGCATACATGCACACACACAATAGCATTTATAAAAATGTGCACACATATACAAATACACATACATTTATGAGGGAAAAAAATCTGACAAAGAGGCACACAAATCCACCACCATAGATGACTTCACACAGTTCCTAGTAACTAATAAAATAAGCAGAAAAAAATAGAGACCTAATGATATTTATGAAGTTCTTTTTTTCCAGGACCTAGAGAGTGTTCACTATGATAAACCATAGGCAAAATTGAAAATATTGTTTTATACAACATATCTTTCAGTAAATTCAGAGTTCTTCAATTGTATTAAATGCAATTAAATTAAAAATTGACATCAGAAAAGAACAACATTAGTAACCCCCAAGGATTCCCTCACTTGGACACAACCCATGAAGCTTCGAAGTCAGACATAGTGGTGCACACTTTTATTCCAAGCATCTGCGAGGCAAAGGAAGGAAGATATCTATGAGTTCAAAGCCTGTCTGGTCTATATAGTGAGTTGCAGGCAAGCCAGGACTACATAGAAAGATCCCTTTGGGGAAAAATGAGTACTAGAAAATGTTTCTGAAATATGGATTATAATGAAAACATAACACTTCAGCTGTTGCTGAAGTGTTGTTTAGGGACAATCTTCTGGTTCTGTATACTAACTAGAGAAGGGTCCAAAGTCAACTACCTAAGCACTTTCCCCAGGAAACAGAAGGACAAACAGAAACAAATCAAAGCCAAAGTAATTAGAAGAAAGAAAATATTCAAGGTGTGATGTGAGACATAGCTAAGTCATCAGAGGCTGGCTGGTTGAAAGTCCAAGATTTAAAAGCCTCTGAACTAATAAAAAATGATACAAATTTTACATTTTTAGTATTTTATTTTTATTTACATGTATGTACATATGCATTTCCCTCATTTTCTATGTGTTCACCACATGTATGCAGCTATCCATGGATGCCAAAGAGTGTGTAGGACTTCCCCTTGGAAATGAAGTTATAGGTGTGATGTGGGAATATTAAAGATGACAGATTAAAGTTTTTTAAAAAAATCAAACACACATTTTGAATAAATACACACACAGCAAATAAACACACAAAAAGATGCTAAACATCATTAGTTATTAGAAACAGGAAATTAAAGCCACCATGAGATAATCCTATAGACAACTAAAATACGCTTAATATTTTAGCATTAACTTCTGCTTTTTTGTGGTTTCAGAGCTTGGTTTTGTTTTGTTTTTCTAGTTAGCAAGAATGTGTTCAATACCTATGTGCCTTGGCCACTGTTCTGTGCTCTGGGTATGAAAAATGAACAGGACTTGGCATCTTCTGGACAATCTCAGAGGAAAACAATTACCCAGTTACCCAGCTGGAGAGAGGGCACGGTCACTGCACACATGAGTTTAGATCAGAGCCCCAGTAGAAATCCACTGCTGGCAAAGGATAGTAGGATCCCATGGCAGGCCAGCCAGTCATTCTGAATGTGCATGCTCTGAGTTTAACAAGAGACCATGTCTCAAAGAATAAGAAGGAGAGTGGTTGAGAAAGACACTCACATTAACCTCTGAGTTCCATGTATATGCAATCGCAAGATTATCACCTCCATAAACACATGTGGACACATACAAAAAGCTGCTTACCATGTAACATGCAAAGTATGTAACTAGTCATACCTCCAGTACTGTGTGAAGGCAGAGAAGGGAACTGCTCTCTCAGGGTGTCAAAGGAGGCAGGAAATTTTGGATTATGAGGTGAAGAGGGCTCCATTCCTGCCAGTGTCAACAGGCTTGAGGATTCCCACATGAGCGTAGGGGTATTTGCTGGAAACTGCTGCTTCTGCGTATGTAGAGGGATGAGAAGTGTACATTTACAGAGAACCAGGGCAGGGGAGCAAGATTTGAAGTTTTTGTAGGAAATTCAAGATGGGCAGTGGCCAGTGGAAAATGTGTTTATAGGTCATAAGACAAAATGAAGCCAATGGTCTATTTATAGTCACGGAAGCCATCAGTCACTCAGCCAACGTCTCAGTGAGTTGGTTGGAGGGGTTACCCTGCTTAGGTTTCTGCCAAGGAGAGCAGGAGCCAGCACACTCAAATAATAACTCTTCCCTTCTCTGAACAGCTTCAGGCAGGAAGAGATAAGAAGTTCCCAGCTCAGCAACTTCTCCACTTCAGGCACCCCCAAACTTACCCTATGCCATATGAGTGCCCTGGGCTTTTGATAGGTGTGATCTCAGAGTGGTCCAATGGACCAAGTCAATTGTGAGTCAAGAAGACTCCACTCCAGTCAGGAGGACAATGGGAGTGTGGGTCACTCTTTCTGCCAACAAACAAGAGAGTCATTGAAGGAAGCTCACTGTGGAGATGTGGTGTGGGTCACTAAGACCCTCCCTTAGGCTTGCTGGTGCTGGCTTCTTGGAATCTTCAAAAGCAGTGGGGGAATGGTCACTGCATGTTGACTGCACTTGGTTCAGGTGATCCTTTCCAAATCCTGCTCCTCCTTCTGGGAGTTCACTCTTTCTCTTGCCCACTCTGCCATCTGACAAACTAAGATGTCTTTGTGTAATTAGGGGCAGAAGATAAGCATTTTACTTGTCATGTAGATGCTTAAATGTGTGTGTGGGCACATAGATTTGCCTTATGCCTCTGGAAGTCATTTACTTTGTGTTTTATCTACCTCATGGTTTGTCTTTTGAGATATGATCTTTTATTGGCCTGGAGCTCGCCACATAGATTAGGTTGACTGACCAGTGAGCCCTGGTGATCTGCCCATCTCCACTTCCCTGGCTCTGAGTTACAAATGTGCCATGCTCTGCTCCTTATACATAGGTTCTGGGGATTAGACTCAGGTCCTCATGCTTACAGTTTACTGCCAGAGGTATTATCCCACCCTTCAAACCAGTTTTTACATTGTTATTTTACATCTTAAGTTTGGCTTTGGGGATTTAACAACAAAGACTTAGATGATTTTTTTTTAAACATGCCTTCATTTCTGCACATTATGAAGGTCTGGGTACACTGGGTATGTTCTCATCATGAAGAGCTACTAGTGAAATACAGCTGACCTCAAATATCCTAGGCTTTCATACCTGCAGATGGACAAACTTAATGCAAAAAATATTATAAAGAAAGAATTGATCTGTACTGAAATGCACAGATATTTTTCTTGCTGTTATTCTTTAAACAAAGCAGCATTGATGTCTATATAGTATTTATATTATATTGAGAGTTATGAATCCTCTAGAGATAAATTATACAAGAAATTATGTAAAAACCATTTGCCAATATGATGGTATCTTGTATATAAGCCTAAGCATTTGCAATATCCTCAGAGGCCTCGAACCAATTTCCTTATGGACAGCAAGGGGAAAACTGTACTAGAAAAAAATAAACATCTGTTCAATACCAAAGTAGCAGCATTCCAAAATAAAAGCTAAGGATGGATTTCTGTGAAACAAGAACACTATATATCTTGGTGGGGAAGAAACAGAGAAGGGAAGAATAGACTCAGAACCTCAGAGATCTGTGTGACATTTTCAGCGTCCATGTCTTTTGGTCCCTTTTAACCCATGGTTCCCTATGGGGTAGAAACCATGGGCTATGAATTAGAGAGATGAGTTTTGATTTCAGCTCTACTCCCCATTCAGGACACAAGGGACCTTGATGTTAGCTGCTGCTCCTCAATTTTTTTCCTTTAGGGTAATTTCTCTGGGTCACCGGAGCACAGCCCTGACAGCAGATTCACCAGCAGGACCTAGGAGTCTATAGAAACACAATCATTGAGCCCACCCTTTCTTGCAGAATGAGAAACTCTGGGATGAACCCAGGCAATAGTGTCTTATCCAGCCTCTCAGGGTGCCATGATGCCCATTGAAGTTGGTGAGCCTATGTCCTCCAGTACTGTGTGAAAAACAGATGAGCCTGCGTGAACGCGAGGGCAGCACTGCCGACATGTAGTGGATCTTAAGCCACAGTGCCGCACCTTTGTGCTGCCCTTTCTCCACTCACCTGCAGAGCCAATCCCTTTCCTTGATCCTCTCTCTCCTCTTCCCCATCCCATCATGAAACCACACTCTAACATGCCCACCCCTCCTAGGCCAATTATTGACAACGGGATCCACATGCTGATGAAAGAACCAATTAGCGAAAATGCCTTTTTTCTTTTCACTGAACAAAAAAGCACTAAGTGGCTATTTAAAGTCATGCGGGAACCACCACACACAAAGCCCAATGATTTGGCTGAATTTTTCACTTTCCAGTTGCTTATGTGGGTGCTGTGTAGACAAAACCAAAACTAATTACTCTGTAGGTCGCTGGCTTTCACCACAGCAACAGAATGTGGGAATCATGGACAGAAGATGCAGCCAAATGGGGTCCCTGGGAAGAGGAAATAAGCGATGCTTCCCCTGAAATCTGGGCCTGTATTTATTGCTAGTAAAAGCTCATAATGAAAATTGCTGCACTCACGTGCTGACAAGCACACTGAAATGAACAGAGCCTCTACACTTGGCACGATGTGGACTTCACTCTACAGCGCTTGTTTGTATAACGTTTTCATCCCTTACCAGAACTTTGTTTTTCTAATCACTACATTGATAGAAATAAGTATGGAGTATCAGGGAGAAAGGCAAAGCTTAGAAACAAATAAGTAAGCCCCTCACTTTTATCAATCCATTGGCTTAATTGATAATATTGTGTTTCCATTCAGCTTAAGACCAATTATTGTGATTTAGCTGAATCAAAGGGAAATCTCTTCTCAAAGCTTAATTTACTACAAGTAACTTTGAAATGTCACAATTTCAATCATTTTTATTAGGCAGATTATATACTATCAAGTGTCAATGATTGTCAGAGATTGTCTATCTGGGCAATTGTGTATGTGGCAGGGGTCTTCAAAAATACTGTCAGCCAAGTTTGGTACCATGATCTGTGGGAGTTCTTCACGTAGGCCTGGATCCAAGGGTCTTTGACACAGATGGGCTTGTCAGTCTTCATGTCATTTAACTCCACCCAGCGGCACTGACACTCCCTTCTGAGAGGCTGTGCTTCAGGCGTCCACCTCAGCACAGAGTGTTTACAGGAAGCTGCACCTGGCTTTGAAGACATAGGCAAGGGCTACTTCCTAAACATGGGTCTGTGCTGAGGGGTGCTGGGTTGAGTTGGACTGGTCAGAAATTTGATTCTACTTTCTCCTTTTGTAGTTATTATCATTCTATTTTCTTTTTCTTTTCTAAGAGTGGGCATTGTTTTTCAAGGACTGATATGTTAAGTCTGTACTCCAAATTCAACCATGTCAGTTCAGGGTGTTGCAGGGCTAGGGAGAGAAATGCTCATGTGAAATCTGCATTGCTGTATCCACATGAATCACATCACTAAATTTTCATAGAACCTCTGAGAAAGACGTGGCTGCTACCCCATTTGACAGGAGACAAAACGATCTGTCAGAGAGCTCAGACTCCTCATACAAGCACAAGAAAATAGCTGCTTTTATTTCCAGGCCAGATGTGACTCACTCAAGAGCCTCATTTTTGGGGCTAGCAGATTAGAATGTTCTAAAACTTCTCTTGAAGCCAGAGCCTAAGCCTGAGCCCCAGCCAGGTGCAAACTACATATGAATTTACTGATGACATCAGCAACCTCAAAGGCTCTAGAGCACTGCTTCCCCTCCCCCATGAGAAGCTCTTCCTGTGGAGCAGATGGCTGGGGAAACCAACACAGCTTCTTCCAGGAACCACTGGCTCAGAGGCTCAGTGTGGCTTGAATCATGCTTGGTGGTTCTAGCACCTATTGGTGTGACCTTAAACAAGTAACCTGGCCTATCTCACCCTAGCTGCCTACTAGGCAAAGTGGCTTAATACACTGCTGTGTACCTTTCCCATGTATGTTACTGACAACCAGTGTCCCACTCACATCTTGAGCTACAGGGAGTTTCTAAAAACATCAATCGCTCTCTGATGCCACTTTTACTTTAATGGCCCTCTGCCTCCATAGGCAGGTTTTCATTGCTTATATGCAATAGAAAACAATCTGATTTACTACACTACTATTTAAATCTAGTGAACTTTCATTCAGTCTAGTAATACAGCTGCCTTACAAAAGGATTTATGCTCATATCTAATCTGAATTTTTAACTAAGGACTCTAGTCAGTAGCTAAAGAAGGCATTTCCCACCAAGGCAATTATACTACTGAGTGCATGTTGAGCTGCTGCCTTGGTTTCTTTTCTCACTGTTGCAACAAAAGAAAAGTAGGAAAGAAAGTTTTGGGGGTCCAATCCATCATGGTGGAGCATGAGAAAGCCGTTCACATTACACCTGCCTTTGCCTAGACCTCCAGAGACACAAACTCTCCAAAATGCAAAAGCAAGGTTTATTAAAATGCAAGTCAAGACGAGGACCTCGCCCAGCACACAGGTGTGGCAGTGGCCTGAAGAGGTACCTACCCCTCTGCAAGCTGAGTTTTAAAGGCAAAAACCACAAAGTTACACATCAATTAGGGGACTTAGTATGAATACAATTCTGATTAGCTCTGTTTTTTTTTTTTTTTTTTTTTTTTGGGGGGGGGGCTTCCCAGAATTCCTCTATTATCTTAGCAGGCTGTTTGTCAAACCTTCCTCCCTGGACCATCTCCTGGATTGGGACATTCCATGGCTAGCAAATGGCCCTAGGCTATCTTCTGTTTGGACATTCCCAGGTCATTTAGCTGCTATAAGATAGCCCCTAGTCTATCTCTTGTTTGTACTTTGTACTCAGCAAAACTCAGGCCTGTTTCAGGCTGGGGTTCAGGAACTTTAGCTCAAAATGGAGGTGCTTCTCTGGTTCTCCAGCTCATCCTGATTACCTTTTTATTTAGTCCCAGACTCCAGGCCATGCACTAGTGATAGCCATGTTTAGGGTGTGTCTCCCCACCTCAGTCTAACCCAATCTAATATCTCCTTCATAGACACTCACAGAAGTTTGTCTCCTAGATTGAAGTACCCTGGGTTCTAGGGCCTGACCCAGGCATTCAGTTCAAGTATTTGGCAGAGCACCCCCTCCCCATGAGAACAAGGAACTAAGAGTCTAAAAGTCTGTCTCAGGAAACAGAGTGACCCAGGTCAGATAGCCGTAATCAACTCAGATAGGACATAATGGTCGAACTTGTGATTAAAATACCAGAAGTTCCAAGCAGAATAGCTGCGACCAATACCCAGTTGTAAAAACCCCCTAGCCAGCTGTCATTAAGGCAACCTTAAGATTATAGTATGACCTTTAAAGTGACCAATCATGTATTGCCCCAGTTGCTATGGTGATTTTATGGGGTTTTTTTTTTAGCCTTTAAAAGAGATATGAAATTGTTAATCGCTGCTACTCCCTTGCTCCCCAGGCAGGGAGGTAGCCCGCCTGTACAGATGAAATAAATCCTCTTGCTATTTGCATCAACTGGACTGGAGTCTGGGTTCTTGGGGCCCTGCTTCCCTAGGATAGTACCCTGAGTCTGAGGTCTATCAAGATGATTCCATATCCTACCAACTGGGCAAGCAATATTTAACCATCACAGCTGTGTGGTACCATATCACGTCTCAGAAGCCTGACTTTCTCCTAAAATTATCCAAAATCCAGATGTTCAAGTCACTGTTCTTAGAGCTCAGCAAACCATATAATTTTAACAGCTAACATACAATTACTTCTGCTACGTTCTTCCAAACCCCAAACACATTAATGCTCTAATCTCCCTTGCTCAGATCTTGGGGACCTTTGACAGCCATACTTCATCTTCTGAGCACAGAAGACATCAGAAGGTAACTGTTCTAGGCTTAAATCTTAGCTGTTCTTAACACAAAGCAATGCTTAGGATTTTTCCCCCCACTTTGAGATCCTGGGAACTGCCTCATGCTCATCAGGCAAGTGCTCTACCAAGCCAGAACTTGCTAAATTGTTCAGACTGTTTTTGCACTCACTTTGTAGCCCACCCAGACCTCAAACTCATGATTTTCCTGTCTTAGTAACAAGTTACAGGATATATGGAAAGAACAGTAAACAAATGACCTTTTGCATGCTAACTAGTCAGGATATCTCACCAGAGCTCTAAGTACTGACTCACTAAATTTAGTGGCTTAAACAAATGCCAGTGCATTAGCTCCATGTTCCAATCCAGAGTGTGTTGTGATATGACCTGGTCCATCATGTCTTAGCATAGCTGGAGTCTCTGCTCAGAGGCCAAAATTGAGTGTCAATAGACTTGTAGCTTAATGCAGATCTGAGGGCAAATCCCTCTCCAGGTTCATCTGGGTTCTTGTCAGAATCCAAAATCTTACAGCTGGATACTGAGTCCCCATTTCCTTGAAGTTTATCATCTACAGCCACTTTAGATGTCTTCAGGACACATGGACTCTACTTAACTCCACTGTTCAGATGTCCCTGACATACTTTCCTGGTTGTAGCTAGAAAAGATCTAGAAAAGTGTTTCTAGACCTGTGTTATTACCAATTAAAGCCATTCTCCCTTGGTCACAGTATCTCATTCATTCCAGGCCTGGAGTGGGGTGTGACATTTTCCAAAGACTTTTTTTTTTGATAACTGTCATCAAGGGGTTCCAATCAGTGGGTTTGAGTAAGGATAAAACTGTAATCCCAGAACTCCAAAAACCGTGTGGTTAACAACATAGAGTATGACCATATGAAGGAATATTATTCAGCCATTGAAAAGAAAATCCTGATACATATCATAATGCAAATAAAATTAGGTACTATATATATGAAATAAGCTTACTTTTACTTCTACTAGACACTAGCATGAGTAAATTCATAGTGAGAGAAAATAGAATAGAAGTTACTAGGTATGGAGAGAGAAGGGAAATAAGGATACATATTATTATTTCATTTCTGAAACATTTTTGTTTCAGACAATGAAAATCTTCTAAAAATAGATAATGATGGTGACCGCAGAGGACTATAAATGTAATCAATAGCACTGAAGTACACACCCTAAAATGATTTAAATAGTAAACTTAATGATACACACATACTACTACACACATACTTTTTTTTAAATCACAATAATGAAAAATAAAATGTTGAAATAAAACAGAGAGAAGCTTAAGAAAGGACTAGGAGGGATCTCTGCCTGAAAGAGGCCCCTTGGGCAGGCAGGAGATAAGATCAACTAAGGAAGGGTGGAGAAAGGGTGTGGGCTGCATGGGGGAGGAACTGTCGACATTCAGGTTCCCTTTCTGGTTGTGAAGCCAGAAATGACCTGACTTTTGCTTTGCTCTGGCTCTTGCTCACACAGGTTGCCCAGGAGAGCAAACCTCATTTAGCAATTATTGGCAGTATAGGGCCTCTAGAGCTGGTGGTAGAGGTATGAATTAAGTAGTTGTTATTTATTAAATGTCACAACGGTGACATTCTAGGAAACAGAAGGAAGAAGGCAACACAGTAATTAGGTACTGCCTAGCTGGCCTTCCTTGTGTGGCTGCAGCCTGCACAGTAACCAAGCAAGTTAATTGTTGTGATCTCTGGTTGCTGACAATGAAGGAGATAATTGCCCGAGTGGCAGGTATTGATAAGGACAAAACCCTTCCCTTCTCTGGGTCTTGTGTTGTTTCCTCTCCCTGGAATGCCTGTTTTAGCATGTAGCCCATAATATCCTGGACTGGCTATGTAGGCCAGGCTGACCTCAAACTCAGAGACCATCCTGGCCTTGAATGAGTTTAAAGAGTGTACCATCATACTCAACAATTTTCTCAATTCTTTGTTCTCATTTTCTAGATGCTCCCAGATTCTCTGATAATTTAACCACAACAAAACAATAGAGATGACTGAGAGAAAGACAGACCCACAGAGAGTTACTAATGCTAACCCAGATCTGCAGGAAGTCTGGTCCTGGCCCTTGACTGCTTAACCTTAACTACAATTCCCATTTACCTGGATCCTGGAACTGGGATCTTACTTGGACATCAACTATTTGGAAGTAAAATGAGGCCCTATGTCCACTGGCCAGTGTCTTCACAGGATAGAGAGTCAAACACAGAGTCAGAGAGGAAACCTAAGACAGAGGATGCTAGGATTCTGTTCCAGCCACTGAAACCAAGTCCTGCTCTGTGTTCTGAAGTCAAGCTCCATTTAAATACAATTCCCCCACCCTCTCTCTCTTTTGTCTTCTCTCCTTTATTCTGCCAGAGGGAACATTACCTCAAGCCCCCTCCCTCCCTCTGCTCTCCCTCCTTCCTCATTACTTATCTCTTCTTTTATTTTTTTTTTGTAGTAATAAAATCTTTCTACATAGACCTTGCCTAAGTGTCCTGCCCTGTCACCATGCTTCCCAACACATGAAGCATGAGATCTCTATTCCTAGCCTTCCACCAGCTATACTAGGAAAAAGTATTATCCTATCATATCAGATAAAGTCAGATCACAACAGAGGACACTGTGACTACAGAGACAAATATAGAAGGGCCACAGCCTGGAGCCAAAGAATACTAAGCACTGATAACTGTCACTTCCTGCTACAAGCATAGTGGGGGTTCTTTCTTCCTCAGACAGAGGAGGCCCTGTTTGGTTGTTCTCACAAACCTGGAAAGAATTACTTACTCTTCCTTTAAGCCAGTTTAAAAGGCTGGTTCCTGGTGCTCTGTAAGGTAGATCTTCGAAACTAATGAACTAACACAGTTAAGTATTGAGGGTCCAAATGGCCCTAGCAGTTACAACAAATGTTCAACCTTAGTGGCTCAATAGCAGAAGTCAGCCTCAGCAGCTACTCTCTGATGTAGATAACTAGGTACACTGGCCACTGTCCTCCACTGCGGCTTGGGCTCTTTTGATCCTGTGCGTCCACAGCTTTGTTGTCCACCTCCTTCTCTTGTCTTTTGAGGGGTGACAAAATTAGAGGATCTATTTCTAGTTGCCCTGACTTAGAAATAATAAAACTTTGTGCTTATATTCCATCAACAATAACTGATCCCATGGCCTCAATAGATTAAAAAGTAAAAAAAAATCAGGTGTGGTAGTATATACTTATGATCTAGAAATTCAAGACACTGAGATAAGAAGAGGATCATGAGTTCAAGGCCAGTCTGGATAGCATATTGAGATCTGTCCAAAGAGAGGGGGTGAGGGGAGATCTTGTGGAAGGAGAACACAAATACCACACAGATCTCTGCTACTCTGCCTTCCCAGTATGGCCAGTCTGCAGTAAATTTATTCTTAGTATAAGACAATAGGCTTAATTAATCCAATTCTTAGGAAATTTTAGACCCTTATAGAGGTGATGTGGAATATTCCTTTATACTATGTGAAGATGTGTTACTATGGTTGTTTTAATAAAGAGGTAAATGACCATTAGTAAGACAGGAAGAGGTTAGGTGGTACTTCTGGGGACAGAGAGCTCTGGGACAAGATGGGGGAATTGCCAGCCAAACACAGAGGAAGCTATGGGCAGTACAGAGTAAAGGTAACTGAGCCACTTAGAAAAGCATAGATTAAAAGATGTGGGTTAGTGTCTTAGTTAGGTATTCTATTGTTGTAAATATGGCAGTTTCTCAGAAAATTGAGAATCAATCTCCCCAAGGACCCAGCAATACCACTTCTGGGTATATACCCTAAAGATGCACATTCACACTCCAAAGGTATTAGCTCAACTATGTTCATAGCAGCATTATTTGTAATTGCAAGAACCTGGAAACAACCTAGATGCCCCTCAACTGAAGAATGGATTAACAAACTGTGGTACATCTACACAATGGAATACTACTCAGCAGTAAGAAAAAATGATATCCTAAAATTCACAGGCAAATGGATGGATTTGGAGC
>PVIH01010092.1:53641-78004 GCA_004025045.1 Sigmodon hispidus
TAAGCAGGGGATGTACTCACTCACTAGTGGTCTCTAAACAAACAAACAAGAAAAAAAAGCCAAACATGCCCAAGCAGCAAACCACAACCACTGAACAGCTTGGGATCAGAAACACCCTGGACTGACCCTTCAAACCCCAGTCCATCTATAGGAACACCTGACTCACTCTTGAGGGAGGGGGGACAAAACTGGATTTGGCAGGGAGTGAAGACTGATCCAAGTATTATTGGGCCAGTGTGACCATAGGACTGTCTGCTCCCTGCCAAGGGAGGGGATGGGGAGTTGCAGAGAAGAAAAATGATCAGATGTGGTGGGAGGGGGAAGAGACCTTCAATAAGGATATACAGGGATGGAAAAAAAAAATTCAGAGGGAAAGCTGAACACAAAGAAAATATATGTGTAGTAATCTTATTGCATTTCCACCCTTGATAAGCCATGCTTATGATTATTATCCTCTGTATAGTTATTGTTAACTCTTCAGCATTTTTAAATTCTTTTTACTGTTTTTTTGATAAATACAAAATAAAGAAGAAAAAAAAAAGATGTGGGTTAATTTAAGTTATAAGAACTAGTTAGGAGTAAGCCTAAGCTAAGGCAGAGCTTTCATAATTAATAATAAGTCTCTATGTTGTTTTTTTATGAGCTGTCAGCCCAAAGAAAAACTTGTCTACAGAGCAGATCTATCAGCAGAGGAGCCAAAGCTCACTCAGGTTGGGTCATGGCCAATGCTTGGTTAGGGTTTCTATTACTGTGAAGAGACACCAAGATTTTAGCAACTCTTACAAAGGAAAACATTTAATTGAGGTAGCTTGCTTACAGTGCAGAGGTTCAGTCCATTATCATCATGGTGGAGCATGGTGACATCCAGGAAGATATGGTGCTGGAGAAGTAGCTGAGATTCCTACATCTTGTAGGCAAGGGAAGTAGCCTGAGATACTGGGTGGTATCTTGAACATATATGAGACTTCAAAGCCTGTCTCCACAGTGACAAACTTTCTCCAACAAGACCACATCTACTTCAACAAGGCTACACCTCCTAATAGTGCCACTCCCTTTAAGAGCCTTTTTATTATTATTATTATTATTATTATTACCGCAGCCACAAGTACTTTGGAGAGAAGCTCACATTCTGAAGAAGCAGAAATCCCAAGAAATCAGGAATCATAATAGGCATGCAAGTCAACAGGAAGTGGTCAGCTCACTGACTCCAAAGAGTAGCAAGGCCATGTTTAGCAGTAGGCCATGGAAAATGGAACTCTACAATTCCTTTTGTTGTGGCCCACTATCATCTTGGGTTCAAGTGCCAGCTTTTCTGGAACTTGATGCTATTTCCTGTTCTTGGCTCTGCTGACATCCTGGTGGCCACTGATACATAGATGTGCTTTCAGTATTCTCCCTAGTACCAAGCATTAGTTATTCAGATAATTTAGCAGATATCCCTTGCTATCTAAAGAGACCACACACACACACACACACACACACACACACACACACACACACACACACACAAACACCCTTTATTCTTGTATCTGTGAGAAAGAAAGCAGATTAGTTTATAGATGGTATGCGGGAAGAGTGTCATACAACTATGCCTTCTGGTCCTCCTGGGCGCTTCTGGGAAAGCGCTGTGGCCAGCTAAAATTCAGCACTCCTAGTAGAAGACAACTGGATGTGCTATAGCTATTTTAAGCAGTAAAAGATCCATTATAGGCTACTGGGTCCTGGTCAAAACTTGTAGAAAGACAACAGTTTAGATTCCACTGAGCCAGTATCAACAGAAAATAATTCAGAAAAAAAAAAAAAAGATCCTGTCCTCAGAAGGCTTTCCCAGAAATAACATATAGAGAGGCTCAGCTCCCAAGGTGAGGAAGTGAGCAGGAAACTGTTCACAGGTTGTCAGAAAATAACCAAAGCTTCTGCCTTTGTATCTGGCTGGAGGACTTGTTTGTGTGGCTGTCTCCTTACACTACTTTCTGTTTTTGCCTTTCTCCCCAGCAAGTCTAGATCCCACAAGGAAATATAGAAGTGCACCCTTCAGCAGTGTTCAGGATCTCTGGCTGTACAGACTGGAGGGCATGTGCAAAAGCACTTGGGAAGGCAGTAAATGAACTGCTCTCTGTTGTTGTAGTACATCTCAACTAGAAACCGGCTACTTGGGATCAACACTCTCATTGTTTTCCACATGCTGGTGAGTGAGTGCACACCTCACATTCCCTAGCTGAAAACAAGTCGCTGAACAGGATAGGCCTGGTCTTCTGGTCTCAGTCAATCCAAAAGGCTTTTGCCCTAGGTCTTTTTTACCCACTACTCTTTAGTGCTACAAGGCAAGTCTTGATCACCAGGCCTGAATATCCAGTCATTGTAGCAGTTGAAGACTTACGTGATATTTACTTTACGGTGTAATTTGAGGTGGTCCACATGATCAAAGAATAATAAAGTGGGGCTGGGATAAGTCTAAATTAATAAGAGTATTTGCGTAACATGCTCAAGGACCTTTCCCAGCACTGCATAAGTATAAATCAGACCTGATCGCACATGCCTATACTCACAACATTCCAGAGGCAGGAGAATCATAAAATCAAGGTCACCTCCAACTATATAGCAAGTTCAACACTAGCCTGGTCTACAAGATACCCCATATCACAAAAAAAAAGTAAGGAACTCAAGTTTTAACAATTACTAAAGAATAAGAACAAAAGTGGGTACTAAAAATTAAAAGAAACGTAAATCGCTAGAAGTCAACAATGTGAGGGCTGGAGATATGGATCATCAGTTAAGAGTGAATACTGCTTTTTACAGAAGACCTAAGTTCAATTTACAGCACCGATGTCAGGTAGCTCACAAGTACCTATAGCACCAGCTTGAGGGGTGTTAATGCTTCTGACCTCTGTGAACAACTGCATTTGCATGCAAATATCCACTCACAGATGCACACATACACTCATAATTTAAAGTAATAAAAATAAATATTTTTAAAATGAACAATGTGGACAATAAATATAAACTACTACTCTTGATTATGGTAGTCAACTCTAGATTTTCAGGGAAACTCAAGGTTAAGAAATACAGCAATAAGTGATTCCATGGGGACCTTCTCTAAGTGAGTTCACCTCAGAGACAAAAAATGCCATTCACCAAGCTTCTCTTCACACACAGCTGGCTCCCATGTTTAAAAAGACAAACATCTCCTCATTGGTTAAAGAACAAACTTTTACAATTGGAACCTGAACAAGCAGTTCTCCATTTACAGTATAACATCTTATGGGCAAGCTGGTGTCTTCCTTGTCCACCAAATGCATTGCCAGAACCTCCCTCCACATGACTGAGGAAATTACCTCAGTCTTAAAGTAATGCTTTTCTCTAATGTCCAGACTCTGCAGCCAGCTCATTAAACAATCTTTCCTAGTGATACACCAGAAGCTGCATTGGATCACTTACTCCATGGTCACTTATAGACAGCTTGGGCATATCTGGCTTCTAGATTTTGCTTAAGCCTCTCCCAGATTCCTTTATCTGATTAATCCATATTTCCTGCAAGGCATTTGCCCAATGGCTTACACACAGAATTACATGTGTATAAATTGTGTGCAGAGCAAGTAGGAAAATACATTAGAAACCATTAAGAATAAAAGGTTATGTGCTGTGAGATTATGCTCTTGTACATTTTAAATATTTGTCCCTCCTACTGGTTTAATAAAATGCTGATTGGCCAGAAGGCAGACAGGAAATATGAGCAGGGTTACCAGACTAAGAAAACTCTGGGAAGAGGAAGAGCAGAACAGAGATGCCAGGAGATGAGGAAGAACTGGGATGAGAATGCCGCTCTGAGAAAAGATACTAAGCCACATGGCTAATCATGAGTTAAAGAGTAAGAATTAGCAAGAAATATGCCTGAGCCATAGGCCAAACAGCATGTAATTAATATAAGACTTTGTGTGATTATTTGGGACTGCTGGTCTGGAGCTTGGTTGTAGGTCAGGCCAAAAACTTCTTACTACAGTTATGAGCTCAAACTGTTCTGCTGAGCTACATCTCTAGGAACAAAAAGAAAAAGCTGTCTGTATGAGACAAGGTCAGATGGTCTATACCCATTATATAGAACATGGTACTCAAGCTTATAATCTTAGCCTTTAGGAAATTGAAACAGGAGGATTGCCATGAAGTCAAGGCCAGCTTCAACTGAATAGTGACTTCTAGGCTAGCCTGAGTTACTATGTGAAACCATACTATCCCAACCTGACTCATTAACATTAACATTAACCAACATTAGTGTATGGGGTTTGTACAGTGATATTTCTCCATTTGTAATGAAATCATTTACACCAAGTATAGTGGGGAGCAACTGCTGAAAGCCTAAGCCAAGAGAATCAGGAATGTAAGAGTACTCTGAGATACATAAAAAGACTCTGTCTCAATTAAAAATATATCTTAAAAAATGAAGTGGGGATTTAGCTAAGTAGGTAGAGTGCTTGCCCAGCACTTATGAAAGCTGGGCTTGATTCTCAACACTACATGAACCCAGCAAGGTGTGATGCCTGAAATCCCAGCACTTTCAATGTAGAGGTAGGAAGATCAACTACACAGTAACTTTGCAACTTGTCTGGGGGAACACAAGACCCTGTCTATGAAATAAAATGGTCAGCTGATCCTAGTTTTCAGTTTTATGATGCTCTGTATCCCTTGTGCAGGAGGGCTGGTGTTGGAGGAAGTAATGCTCTCCCTTTATAGGCAGCCTACTGGGAATAAGGTGCAATGGTGTGCTTTTCAGTACAAAGCCACACCAGATTATGATTTTCTGTTCGATGTCATAGTAGCAGTCATCCAGCCACATCTAGTTAACACTTACAGTCACCAACCACTACCATGAGAGATTGCAACTAAATGTGAACACTTCAGCCACTCTCCTATAGGCTAAACTACCTAGGTTACTAGATGTCAAATTCATTCTGTGCTCTTCTGTGGGGTTGCTCTAAGCAAACTAAAGTTACTGGGGCCTGTGAGGCACAATAAATTGACTCCTAGAAAAACACCTTCAATGTCAGGCACCTGGGACTGTGTGATCTGAAGTGAAAGATAAAGGGGCGTGCAAAATGCAGTAAATCAAGGCAGTTTTTTGCCTCGATGGAGTCTGCTCAAGGGTCTGCACTTCTGCTGACAGCTCTGTTTTTTGCTTCTCCTCAGAAGCCACACCTCAGGATGCTACATAATTCCAAGAGAAAGCAATTTTCTTTGCTCCTTCATGAGTGTCAGGAGCTGGTCCCTAGAGAAAAGAGAAGGATTTTATGATTTGTCCAATGCCTTTTATTGCAATCTGCATGAGGCACTCAAAATAACCACTCTTTCTAAACACTAACCACCACTCAGTCACTGAAGAAGAGGACAATGAAATATTGCCAGTTTCAGGTGCAGTTTTTTTCTTGGGGCCATAAAAGGAGAAGATTCATATAACTATTAATTTCTGCCACAGTCACTATATTGGATTAAGTGAAGTTCCAGTCAAAGAAGAGAAAGAGTTGGGCTGGGAAGATAGATCAATTAGTAGAGTTATTGTAGCATGTATGAAACCATGGCTTCCATCCCTAGCACTGTGTAACTGGGCTTAGTGGCACATGCCTAGCTGTGATCCTGACGCTTAGGACATAGAGGCAAAATGGTCATAACTTCAAAATCATTCTTGGCTGCACAGCAAGTGTGAAGCCAACCTGGACTACATGAAACACTGTGTCACATGAGGGGTGTGTATTTGGTCTGTATGCTCTTCACCAGTAGACTGACACATTTTACTAGTATTACAAAGATTTATTGAGCAGGGGTACCTTTGAACAGGAAAGAAAACTATGAGTTGCTTCTTAGACATTTTTTTGTCACTACCTCTTTATTTAGTCTGTCCCAAGAAAAACTTAAGGAGAAGTTTTAGGTGACATTTGTTGAAACAATAAAGAGTTGACTATTGTCCTTGGAAGGTAGGATGGGTGACATTTGTGACTACTTGCCTGGTCAAAACTGTTCAACCACCTTTACAACGAAAAGTGAGAGTCTATTCTGCCTCTGAGCTACTATTGGATAACAACAAATAGTCTTGAATGCCTCACTTGTACTCCCTGAAGAAGGAAGGAGAAAGATGATAGAGAATTTCCTCCATTGTTTCCCAGGAAGATGGGAAACAGCGTGTTTAGATCCAGCAACAAGCTTCGTAGTAGTAGAAGCTGCTATGGTCTGAGTAGGGTACCTGTCCCCAATTTCATGCTTAGATTAGATTGCCACTGTGACAACACTGGAAACTGGGGCCTTTAAGAGGAAACTAGTTCCTTAAGAGGGAGTAGTGCCTTTCTCGGGGGACCAGGCTAAATCTCAAAGTGGGCAATATCTCTTCCCTCATCTCTGTGTATGATTTGGAGAGAGAAATGCTCCATCCTCTGGAGAAGTTCTCAAGCCATTAAATTAGAAACATACACACTATTATTTTTTCTGTTCCCAGACCTTGTCCAGAGCCATTCCTGGATAACCTCTGATCATTAGTTATCACACTGGCTTTCTGGCTGAATATCTTTTGAGACATACCCTGCCAGGAGAACCTTCCTCTCCAGCTATCTTATCCAGCTTAGCTTACTCCAACACCAGACCTTGAGCAGGTGAAAACTTTCAGAGTCTATCCCTTGCCAGTCCTTCCTTCTTCCCCCTTCTTTACTTGTGTATGACAAGGAAGTGAAAGAACTATTTAAGGGAGTAAAGGTTTACTTGGGATCCAGGGTTTAGCCCATAACCTGATGTTTCAGGCCTGAAACAAGACAGTAGCATGACAGGGAGAATGAGATGGTACTGAGACACTCGCTCAATGATAGCCTGGAAGCCAAGAAAAGACAGAAAAAGGCAAGACAAGGTAAATCTATCTTATTCACACAAGTCCTGGATATTTAATATATCAGGGGCCCGTTTTGCTTTGCTTTGCTTTCCTTTGTTTTGTTTAGGAGACAAGGCTTCACTATGTAACCCAGACTGACCTCAATCCAACTCAGGATCCTCATACCTCATCTCCCCAAGTGCTAGGATTATAGGCATGAGCTACCACATCAAGAGTTCTTTTAAAATTAGCCTCTCCTGAGCTTAATTTTGTTCATGTACAATATCTACATCTCATGTTTACTTTATTAGAAATGTCTTTCTTTTTCCACACAAATGGATCATACAGTCATTCTGAATAGCTACTTCATCTTCACATGAGTGCAATTAATTTCTTAGGGCTAAACAAGCCCACCACATACCATCACCCTCATTAGACATAACTCATCCATTTTCTAACTCAACTAATAGTAATGAAGTATGTTGAGGACCAGACTCTATGCTAGACAGGTAAGATTCAGAAAAAAAAAAAAGAAAGAAAGAAAGAAAAGAAAAGAAAAAGAAAAAAATCTGCTGAGTGTCACAAAAGGGCTAAATTCAGGAAGTAACAGAGGGTGTCTAACACAGCCTTGGGGTGGTGTTGTGACTTTGAACAAAAGAGCACTTTGGAAGAAAAAGACCAAAGGTGAAATGTGGAGATACAGTACAAGTTTTCTGGAAAGCAGAAGAAATAACAGTCTCACTTGGGTCAGGAACTATTGTATGCATATGTTCCTGTGTCCGTACATATGTGTAAACATGAGTGTAGAGGCCAGAAGTTGAAATCAATGTCTTTTCAATTGCTTCCCACCTGATTTTTAGAACAAAATTTCTCATTGACCCTGTAAGTAATGAATTCAGCTAGACTGGCTGGCCAGCAAGCCCTACCTAAGGATCCTCCTATCCAGCCTTCCAGTGCTGAGGTTACTAGTGTATATATCACTATTTACATAAGCTCAAATCAAATCCTCATGTCCTGCAGCAAATACTTCTACAATTGAGCCTCTCCCTACCAGCCTCAGATCCACCCTTCTCCTTACACATACCAACTCATACCTCTTTAAAACAACCCTGTGGTACAGATGCTGTTAAAACCTGCTGTGCACAAGCAATCTAGCCACGGGGAAGTTACGTTACTTGATGAGGTCACACTCCAGCAGATGCAGTGACACAGTGGGATTCCCTGGGCTTCCTACATTGTCTTTTGAACTAAGTGCTACCTTTGCTTCATTATCACAAATAAATCCTCAGGGTGGAAATATTGTGTAATTACTTTATCACTTCATAGTTACTACTAGGATGGTAGCAATTTGTAAGGTGTGAAGTGGTAAAATGGGATCAGTAGCCATCATTTAATGATGGTAAAAGCGTGAATGTTGTAGCCACTGTATAAATCATTAGGAAGTCTTTCAATGTGCAAAAGAAAATAACTGGTGGCATTTAGGAGACAGTGGAACCTTCTGAGGGAGAACACAGGTTACTGGAGATATGCTTTTGTAGGTGTACTGGCCTATGGCCCTTCCTCTTCCTCTCTGTTTTCTTTTTGGCTGTGATTAAGCAGCTTCCCATACCAGACATCCCTGCCATCAGTAATATTGTTGCAATACAGGTTCAAAAGCAAGGAGGCCAAAACCATGAGACTCAACTAAAGTTTCTTCTAAGTTGATTATCTTGGATGTTGGTAGCAATGGGTAGCTATAGACTGTATATGTGAAATATCTAGAGCTATTAAATTCATAGGAGCTGAAAATAAGATACTGGCTGCAAGGGAATGGGAGAAGGAATGAAAGGAATTTAATGGGTGGGGCTTCCTCAATGGCTACCTTGATAAAAAATATTCTGGAGCTAGACAGTGGTGATGGGTACACAGATTTGGAGTTGTTCTGTTATTAACTTTGTGCTATTTGTGTGTCAGCATGGTTTTCAGGAGTTTTAAACCTGTAAAAAATAGTTAAATAATTTGCTTAGGGTGGATTTGATATTGGGGAGAACCCATTCCAAGAACTGCAAGTTATCTGATGTGACGACAGCACTAAAATGTGTGTGTAGATGGTGAGAGGAGAACAAATGGAAGAAGTTAAAACAGGAGAAGGAAACTTCTCTGTAGCTGGAATTTTTCTTGAGCTGCTAACCAGCTCCCAAATAAAAACAGAGACTTATTATTAAATTATGAATGCTTGGCCTTAGCTTAGGCCTGTTTTACTAGCTCTTTTAACTTAATTTAACCTGTTTCTATCCATCTATGTTTGGCCTCCGGGCTCTTTTACCTTCCTTTAATTCTGTATGTTCTACTTTCCTGCTTCCTCTGTGGCTGGCCAGGAGGCCCTTGCTGTCTCCCTGGTGTCTTCCCCTCCCCCGAGCCTAGAATTCCTCTTCCTGCCTAGAAGTCCTGCCTATACTTCCTCCCTCACTATTGGGTGTTCAGCTTTTCAGTAGACCAATCAAGCAGGCAAGGTAAAACAGTAATACATATTTACATAATTAAACAAATGCAACACATCTTTACATAGTTAAACAAATATCCTGTAACATATTTATTACAAAGGCATTGTGTAAGGTAGATGGAGACAACCTTAGAGGAATTGACTGACATAGGAATCAGAGTCTGAGGATGACAGGGTAATCCTGAATTCTCTAGGTAGTTAGGAGTATTCCCTGTCATATGCACTGAAAAAGTGACTGCCAAAGCAGCCTGAAGACTAAAGTCACTTAGTTACCACTCTGTACCCTAACCTAACATTGAAAATAGGAATATTTATTTTATAAAGTAGAGATAATCATACACTTTCTAGACCATATATTTGCCATAAGGATCAGGTGAGCTGATGCATACAACATCTCAGAACAGTACTTGGCACAAATTCAATGCTATACAATTGTTAGGTTATTGTTACTTTGCTGGTCTCTATAAAGTGTTCCTTGGCCCTATTCATTTCATCAGATGTGATGAAACAGGCACCATCTTATCTGGACTGTTCACCCAGGCTCAATGTATTTTGTTAACCAGAAACAATATCATTAAAATGGGACCCCATGGGAACCAGCATTATCTAACATGGCATCTGCATTTTACAACTACTACATAAATTTCCTTCCTGGTTGCTTTGATAACAGAGGAAAAATGTTCTCAGACTAGTTGGACTTGTCAACATATAATTTAGTGGCACTAATAAAGAGAGTCCTAACCAGTTTTAACACAAGAAAATGAACTAATGAACTTTTATTCCTTTAAGTAAAAAGACATGAGATTTGCTTTTATGGTTTTGTTATTGCATGACCATTGTTCTTTTCCATACAAATGCACGATAAAGAGGACAAAGCAAGGGGAAATCAGGCAGACACTTTAGAATCTATAACTGTCTGCTACACTTCGGAACTTTCTGCACCAAGATTCACTAATCAGATCTCACACATCCTCATTATGTAAAATGTGTACCAGGAAAAAAAATGTGAAAATGAGCCCTTCTACTGTAACCAGGCCTGAGGAAAGAAAACTTAAATCCTAGCATTTCTGGCTGTTTATTAATGACAGCAGTGTGATAAACAGTTCATTAATCCTATTTCTCAGGCTGTGAAATAAGCCAAAAGTGCCACAGGCAAATAATAATTTTAAAAGGCTTTTAAAATATTAATTTAAACTAGAGTTCTAGACATTTAAAAATTGTCAGAGAAGATTTATTTTAGGCTCCACTGGCCATAAACCCTTGACCACAATTACACATCTCTGCCTTTTAAATGAGAAAGCAGCTAAGGGTGACGAGCGAATGAATAAGTCTTGTTTCGTCCCAAATAAAACTTTATTTATAAATGCTACAATATGGTTCAAACTCAAAACATTCTAAACTAGGCAAGCTAGACACAAAAGAACAGATGTCTGACTCCATTTGTATGAGATATTTATGCCAATGGGAAGTAGAGTGGTGGTTGGCAGAGGCTGGGAGGAGAGAGAAACAGGAATTTATGGTTAATGGGTGCAGAGTTCCAGTCTGCGATAATGACAAAGTTCTGAAAATTGTTCTAGATCTACCAGTCTGTGAATGTCCTCAATGCCACTGAACTATAAACCTCAAATTGTTAAAATAGTTAATTTTATGTGATGTACTTTTAAGTACATTTTTTTCCTCTCTTAGTTATAAGAACAGAAGCTGACTTGCCAGTCATGATTTGCTTCGGGTTGTAGTTCTGGCCTTCCGTTGCCACATATGTCCTAGTTGTTGACACTGTCTCTGTTCCATTGCATCCCTCCATGAAGCTGTTATGTGCAGAGAAAAAGAAATGTGTGCATTTATGGAGGCTGCATTCTTTCCTTACAGAAATTTGTCCTTAGAGAAGTAAACAATTTTAGTAAATATAGATTCATGAGACATATTACAAGAGTGTGCTGCTCCCTGCATCTGGGGACAGACTTGAGTGTTTCCAGCATTATGGCTGGATCCAGCAAGCCTTAGGTTTCTTTCCCAATAGCTGGTAGGGTAGGGAAGGCCTGGGGGCTAGTGCAAGGACGTGTCTGTTGCAGAGTGATTAGTTTGTTAATACTCTGAGCCCAGAGCTTTGATTCTTGTCTCCACTCTAACCAAATAATAGGTCAGTTGACGTTGACCTAACAAGGATCTCCCTGTTGTAGAGGTAAATGCTCAACCTTTCCTAATAAGTCTATTTTCTTGTCATTGAGACTGTGATAGGCAGAAATCTTCACATTAGAAAAAAAAAAACATTTCCAAGTGATATAAAAATATGCATTACTATTGGAAGATATTATTAATCAACTAACCCATTAATCCAACTAATCCATTAAAACTCCTTAATAATTTGAGTTCCCAATTTTCTTGAGTCTTCTGTATCAAGAATGATGTGGACAAGACAAACTACCCACAGGATCACAAATTCTATAGCTTTAATTTTAATACAATGAAGATAATTTTTTATTGATCTGATTTCAAATAAAGAAAAATAATCTTTTTTCTACTAATAATTATCCAACATTTAAAAAATACCAATATTATTAAATATTGCTTTAGTAACTCATATTATATGGCCTAGAACTAAGACACTGAAATAATTTTTATATTTTTAAATTTTATTTTCAGTTTATTTTTTATTATTATATAATTATATTTCTCCTTTCCCTTTTCTGCCTCCAAACTTTCCCATTTACTCCATTCCATTATCCTTCAAATTAATGGTCTCTTTTTGCAATAGATGTTATTGTATGAATTCATGTGCATATATGCATATATACATATGGTTTTAGTGTTGTAAATGGTTCTGGCCCATACTTTCAGGCCTGGACCAAAGGTTTAGTCTCACTCTCTGCCCCGTTTAGCCCCAAATAATCACACACAAGCTTATATTAATTTTGCATATGCTGATTGACCTAGGGCCCAAGCATATAATTTGCTAGACTCAACTCAACCCATCTTGTTTAGCCATGTGGCTCAGTACCTTTTCTCAGAGCAGCATTTCCTCTGCATCTTCTGGGAGCTCCTGTGACTCTGGCATCTGTGTCTGGCATCTATCTCTGCTCTGAATTTTCTTAGCCTGGTAGCCTCACCCACACTTCCTGTTTGCCTTTGGCCAATCAGCTTTTATTAAACCCATAGGCGGGACAAATATTTACATTACCAGCATAATCCCACTACATCTTAAATATAATTTGTCTAGTCCCTATAATGTTATTTGTATATATGTTTTCAGGGCCAATCATTTGTCAATGCACAACCTATTGGGAGGCTCTTCCTTGGGGAAGGCACTTCTCCTACTCCCAGTTTGCCTCATTTGCCTATTAGCTCTTTGTGTAGGGATTTTATCACAGACTTTTCTTCACCCACTTTGACATGTCCATTGGTGTCATTCCTGTCCTGCTCATATTTGTAGTCATGTTTGAGAGATTTAGATGCAGCTTCTGGCATTACCAGGAGACACAATATTATAACAAACCCCCTGTCTATCTACCTCTTAACTATCTTTCTACCCCCTTTTTCCTCAAAGTTCTCTAAGCCTTAGGTATAGGAGTGCTTTGTAGACATATCCATTAGGACTGAGCCCCACAACTTTAGTTTAGTAAATTACAGGCTGTAGATTCTCCTCCACTAGCCATGTCTTCACTAACACTGAGTAGTCATTAAGCTTTCCAGTACCAGGCATGTTTCCCTTCTTATTGAGCTGCTCTTAAGTCCAAGTAGAGAGCTATTGGTTACAGTCAGAATGTGTTTGCCACCATTGCACCCTTGGTGTGTGGTGGAATGTTCTGTATGCTGTAAATAAAGAAACTGATTTGGCCTATGTACAGCACCGTAGAAGTGGGTGGAGAATCAGAGGGCAGGCAGGTAGGGAAGGGTGGAGTCAGTCAGTCTCCATCAGTGCCCCACAGAAAAGGAATCCAAGTGAGCCACGGGCTGTGGGCCACGTGGTGGAAAGATAAGTGGAAATGGGTTGAATTAAGATGAAAGAGCTAGCTAGTAATATGCTTAAGATATGGGCCAAACAGTTTAAAGGATATAAGTGTGTGATTCATTTCTTTGGGGGACAAAAGCCGCAGCACGCAGACCAGGTTCCAACTACCCACCGCTGTGCATGCCAGGTCACAAACCTCCCGGACCCAAAATGGGCCAGGAAAAACTTACCTCAACATTGGTGTTACTGTGTCATGATGTCTTTTGGTGTGGTTCATAGGAATCATATATGAGTAGGATTGTTGGTTGTCTCCTTCCTTTGGAAGTGTGCATGGTACCTTCCAGTACATGAACACTAGTCCTGAGGGAGGTGGCTTTCAGGTCAGTTCCAACACAGGAGTCTCTGGGTCTTGCTTCTGAAGTACATATTGTCTTCAGCAATGGACTTACCCTTCATCTCTGAAGGGAAACTACAGGCAACATAGTAGACTGCATATTAGGACATCTTTTGGCTAGTTCTGGGCAACAACTCATGTGGTATTAGAGTTTTTGGCTCCTGAAGGGAGCATTATCAGCCCAGATGCAAAAAGTTTATTAAAACTACATATGTACGCCTAATGATGGTGGCATACTCCTTTAATTCCAGCACTTGTAAGGCAAGTGGATCTCCAAGTTAGAGGCCAGCCTGGTCATACAGTGAATTCCAGGACAGCCAGGGCTACACAGAGAAACCCTGTGTAAAAATCAAAGCCAACCAACCAAACAAAAGCAAAACAACCAAAAAGTATATATGTATACATGGAATTTCATATATTATACTTTTATAGATTGATTTCTTACTCAGCTCCCTCCTTCTGTGTTTATATCTCTCTTCTCTCTTTAAAGAGCCTCCCTTCTCCTATCAGCACTGAATTTTAAAGCATTATTTTTAAAAAATTAAAAAAGCCTTAGTTTTATGAAAAGTCTTTTTATGACTATGTGAGAAAGATAATTGATTTTAGAAGTTCCCAAACTTCAGATACCAGAGAATTTCAACTATTTCATTTGAAACCAAAATAGATTGCTTAAATTTTTAATATCATTCCCAGTCTCTTTTTCTTTCAGTGATCCTGCTACCAACAAAGCACCGACTGACAGAAATGGGCTTAGTGAGACTAGATAGTCGAATAAAATAAGAAATATGTTTGTACTCAAAACTCCATTTTCTTTAAGTAATTTTTATCTGCATTCATTAAAATTTGCACTGTTTGTAATGATTAAAAAATATAACAGCATTTGGTAGTCGAGTTTAGCAGCAAACTTACTGCTGCCTCCTCTCTGCGTTGGTGCTGAGGGGCAAGGCAGAGGGCTGTGATGGCTGGGAATTTATAGTCAGCAAAATGATTAGGTTACAGCATTCACTACTAAACACATGACGTATTTACAGACTGCTTGAAAAATCACCACAGTCTGCAGACTGTTACCCGTTGACCTTTGAAAGTAGAAGCAAGTGAATTTTGCCCTCAGGACCCCTCTTTCATTTTGAAGTTTAATATAGTATCATTGGTTCTCCAATATCCATGGTGCCAATTTCCCACTGATGGTTTATATCTTGGGTTTCTTTTCCCCAGTTAGAAAAGTATAGTGATGAAATAGGTGAAGTAACTTTGATCACAGAGGCCCATGTAATTACATGGTGTTTCCAGTACAATCCACAATGTTCTGACACTGGTTATCAGTACCATGATAAGTAAGAGTAGCAGCTTGTCAGGGAGTCCTTCCTGAGCATGGGTGGGGGCAGAGCATAGGATAGGCTCAGCAAAACTGCTGGCTCTGAATAGGAGGAGAATATTTATGCAGAAAGGATTGTCTCCTCTGGTCATTTCTTTTTTTTTTCCTTCTTTATTTATTTTGTATTTATCAAGAAAAACAGTAAAATGAATTTAAAATGCTGATAAGTTAATAATAACTATAAAGAAGATAAAAATCATAAGCATGACTTATCAAGGGTGATAATGCAAATAAGATTGCTACACATTTATTTACTTTGTGTTCAGCTTTCCCTCTGAATTTTTTTTCCATCCTTATATATTCTTATTCAAGGTCCCTTCCCCCTCCCACCACATCAGGTCATTTTTTCTTCTCCACAACTCCCCATCCCCTCCCTGGGCAGGGAGCAGACAGTCCTATGGTCCCACTGACCCAATAATGCTTAGGTCAGTCTCCACTCCTGGCCAAATCCAGTTTTGTCCCCCCTCCCTCAAGAGTGAGTCTGGTATTCCTATAGTTGGAGTGGCATCTGAAGGGCCAGTCCAGGGTGTTTCTGATCCCAAGCTGTTCAGTGGTTATGGTTTGCAGCTTGGGCATGCTTGGCTTTTTTTCTTGTTTGTTTGTTTAGAGACCACTAATGAGTGACTACAACCCCTGCTTATCTTTCTGAGTTTGTGATACCTCGCTCAGGAGGATATTCTCCAAATCCATCCATTTGCCTGCGAATTTTAGGATATCATTTTTTCTTACTGTTGAGTACTATTCCATTGTGTAGATGTACCACAGTTTGTTAATCCATTCTTCAGTTGAGGGGCATCTAGGTTGTTTCCAGGTTCTTGCTATTACAATAATGCTGCTATGAACATAGTTGAGCTAATACCTTTGGAGTGTGAATGTGGCTCTTTAGGGTATACACCCAGAGGTGGTATTGCTGGGTCCTTGGGGAGATTGATTCTCAATTTTCTGAGAAACCACCATATTGCATTCCAAAGTAGCTGAACAAGCTTACACTCCCACCAACAATGGAGGAGTGTTCCCCTTGCTCCGAATCATCTCCAACATAGGCTGTCATTTGTGCCTTTTATCTTAGCCAATCTAACAGGTGTTAGGTGGTATCTCAAAGTTGTTTTGATTTGCATTTCTCTGATGGCTAAAGATGATGAGCACTTTTTCAGGTGCCTTTCAGCCATTCGTAGTTCCTCTGCTGAGGATTCCCTTTTTAGATCTGTACCCCATTTTTTGATTGGGTTATTCAAGGCTTTGGGTTCTAGATTCTTGAGCTCTTTATAAATCTTAGAGCTCAGTCCTCTATCACTTGTAGGGTTGGTGAAAATCTTTTCCCATTCTGTAGGCTGGCGTTTTGTCCTATTGACAGTGTCCTTGGCTTTGTAGAAGCTTCCCAGTTTCAGGAGATCCCACTTATTGATTGTTGGTCTTAGTGTCTGTGCCACTGGTGTTATATTTAGGAAGTGGTCGCCTGTGCCAATTTGTAGAAGTGTATTTCCCACTTCTTTTTCTATCAAGTTCAAAGTGGCTGGGTTTAAGTTGAGGTCTTTGATCCACTTGGATTTGAGTTTTGTGCAGGGTGACAGTCTTGGATCTATTTGTATTTTTCTACTCACTTCCATCCAGCTATGCCAACACCATTTGTTAAATATACTATCTTTTTTTCCATTGAATATTTTGGGCCTCTTTGTCAAAGATCAGGTGTTCATAGGTTTTTGGCTTAATGTCTGGATCCTCAATTCTATTCCATTGGTCCACAAGTCTGTTTTTATGCCAGTACCAGGCTGTTTTATTACTGTAGCTCTATAGTATAGCTTGAAGTCAGGGATGGTGATACCTCCTCAGGTTCTTTTGTTGAGTAAAATTGTTTTGGCAATCCTGGCTTTCATGTTATTCCAAATAAAATTGAGGATTGTTCTTTCAAGGTCCAAAAGTGTTGGAATTTTGATGGGCAGTGCATTGAATCTGTAGATTGCCTTTGGTAGAATTGCCATTTTTACTATGTTGATCCTACCAATCCAGGAACATGGGAGAGCTTTCCATTTTCTGATATCCTCTTCAATTTCTTTCTTCAGTGATTTAAAATTTTTGTCAAATAGGTTTGTTACTTCTTTGGTTATAGTTACTCCAAGGTATTTAATACTATTTGCAGCTATTATGAAGGCTAATGTTTCCTTTATTTCTTTTTCAGCTCTTCTATCTTTAGTGTATAGATGGGCTACTGATTTCTTTGAGTTAATCTTGTATCCTGCTACATTGCTGAAAGTGTTTATCAGCTGTAGCAGTTCCTTGGAAGAATTTTGTGGGTCACTTATGTATACAATCATATCATCTGCAAATAGAGATAGCTTCACTTCTTTTCCAATTTGTATCCCCTTAATCTCTTTTCATTCCCTTATTGCTTTAGCTAAAACTTCAAGAACTATATTGAATAGATAAGGGGAGAGAGGACATTCTTGTCTAGTTCCTGATTTTAGTGGGATTGCTTTGAGTTTTTCTACATTAAGTTTGATACTAGTTGTCAGCTTCTTGTAAATCACCTTAATTATATTTAGGTATTCTCCCTATATTCCTGATCTCTCCAGGGCTTTAATCATAAAGGAGTGTTGGATTTTGTCAAAGGCTTTTTCAGCATCTAAGGATATGATCATGTGGTTTTGTTCCTTTACTTTGTTTACATGATGGATAACATTTACAGTTTTTTGTATGTTATACCAGCCCTGCATTTCTGGGATGAAACCTACTTGGTCGTGGTGGATGATATCTTTTATACATTGTTGTATACGATTTGCCAAAATTTTGTTGAGGATTTTAGCATCAATATTCATGAGGGAAATTGGTCTGTAATTCTCCTTCTTTGTTGTGTCTTTGAGTGGCTTGGGTATTAGGGTAATTTTGGCCTCATAAAAAGAATTTGGCAATATTCCTTCAATTTCTACTATGTGAAAAAGTTTGAGGAGTAACGGCAGTAATTCTTCTTTGAATGTCTGGTAGAATTCGGCACTGTAACCATCTGGACCAGGGCTTTTATTTTTGGGGAAGTTTTTAATGACAGCTTCAATTTCCTTAAGGGTTATAGGCCTGTTTAGGTAATTAATCTGATCTTCATTTAATTTTGGTAGATGATACCTGTCCAGAAAGCTGTCCATTTCTTCAAGGTGTTCCATTTTTGTGGAATACAGATTTTCAAAATATGATCTGATAATTCTCTGTATTTCCTGGGGGTCTGTTGTTATGTTCCCCTTTTCATTTCTGATTTTGTTGATTTGAACACTCTCTCTCTGTTTTTTGATTAGTTTGGCTAAGGATTTATCTATCTTGTTAACTTTCTCAAAGAACCAACTCTTAGATTCATTGATTCTTTGTATTGTTCTTTTTGTTTCAATTGAATTGATTTCAGCTCTAAGTTTGGTAATTTCCTGCTGTCTACTTCTTCTAGGTGAGTTCGCTTCTAATTGTTCTAAGGCTTTCAGTTGAGCTGTTAGGACTCTAGTGTGGGATTTCTCTAGGTTTTTCATATAGGCATCTAGCGCTATGAATTTTCCTCTTAAGACTGTTTTCATTGTGTCCCACAAGTTTGGTTTTGCCCCCCTTACAATTGGGCTTGCTGGGACCTTGGTGGAATGAACTTTCAGAATGTCCATTTCTGTCCTCATTAACCATTTGCTATGGCCATGCACAAGCATGAGCAAGACGGACACTCTGACATGAGCTGTGCTTTCAGCTTGAACTTCTTGCCTCTGTGTTGACCATTAGTTTCTCTTGTTGTTGACGGTGGTGGTGGGAGTTTGATCAGATTTTACACAAGACAGAGTCATTTTATGTCCTCCAGGCTGCTTTAAACTTGTCATCCCTCACCTCTGCCTCCAGGAAATTTGAATTTCTTACTGTGATGTGGCCTAACATTCCTGATACAGCTATTGAACTGCTTTCCCAACTCCATTGTCATCCTTGAAAAGACAAGGCTGAGAACAAAGAACTCCATGCCACTCAGTGGAGGTGCACAATGCTAGGAACCTCCAGCGAGAGACATAACAAAGGTCAGTATTGATAACCCTAGGATGATCAGCATTAAATCCATGCACCTTGTTCAAATTGATTGACACCAGAAATGTACTCGACTATTTTAGATTTTGAAATATTTGCTTGTGTGTTTTGAGCTATCTGGGTGAGTCAACTCGAATCTGAACACAAATGTTGCTTCTGTCACTAATACTGCCATACTTGTCCAGTGGATGTAACTATGCAACATCTTTGGTATGTCTGTGACTCACCTGCATCTTATACATGAAGCATCTGTGAACTTTGCACTCATGGCTTCATGCTGGTACAGGGAGTTTCAAATTTAGGAACATTTCCTATCTTAAAATTATGGATTATTAGGCTGTGTTTGAAATAGGCCCTGTGTTCCTTAGCTGTCAACACTTACTGTCCCAGAAAGTGAGACAGGCACTAATTACCACCTCCATTTGCAGGAGTTTGTGGATAGAGAATATTAAGAAATTTGTTCATGATCCTGCTGTGTAGTAAACACTGAAATCAAGAAATATCTTTCTTTAGTAGTCACTGCTTGCCATATGTTGCAAGCCACAACAATAATTTATTTCTGGTGGTTAAGTTAAGAAATGTTCCATAAAGGGCAATGGATGTAGCTTGTGGGAAAAACCGTGTTCAGCATGTGTGCAACACACCAAAAAGTAAACATACAGATTCCAGAGAGCAGCTGTTCTCTGCTGTTCTTGGTAATGTCACACCATAGATCTGTGTCTCTTCCCCTTTTCCTCTTTTCCTCCTCCTCCTTCCCCCCTCCTTCTGTCATTTTATTGCTATCGTCCTTTAGTGGATCAATAGCATTTGCTTTTCCCCTAGGCCTGTGGACTATTCAGTTTCAGGTTATTCACCACCCTAGCAGTGTCTGGCATAAGTTCCAGCTCATGCATAGCTCTTCTTTCTTGTTATGTAAAATATATCACACACACATACACACACATAACATACACACATACACACATATACACACACATACACACACATACACACATACACATGCACACACACAAACACATATTCACACGCATAACATACACACATACACACATATACACACACATACACATACACACACAAAGACATACACATATACACACAGATACACTCACATACACTCACACATTCACACACACACATACACACACACTGCTATGGTTAAAAGAGAAAAAAGAAGGAAGGGAGGAAGGAAAAATTTTATATGCAACACAATAGAAACTACTCAGTAGGATGTTAATGTTCTCATGTCATTTAAATATGTATAACTATTTTTAGAGACTGAGAACTGAAACACCAATGTGACAGGAGAAGATAGATCTCTTGGTAAATTACTGGTAACATTTGCTTCTTACATTTTTTCTTAGTGATTTCCTATGGTAAATATGATAAATTTATTAAACATTCACTTAAAATACAATAAGCTCCCCTGCTTAAATATAAAAGGTGACACATTCTGTTGGTTCTATAGAATGGCACATGTAGGTCATGGTGTCATTTCCAATCAGGAACTATCAGGCATAACATTTCAATGAATCATTTAATACCCAATGAAGACTTTATATGCAAACCAAACCACTGGGAACTATGTAAATATATAATTCTTTACTTTATATAATAAAAACACCGAACATTTCCAGAACTAAGTTCAAATTATGATTCTTGCTAATTAATTAATCAATTAAATGGTTTTATTAAAATAAGCATAATAACTTTTATTATCCTCTGATTAATTTTGATTAATAAACTCTTATGTTTAATGTATTAGATAAAATAAGTCATTCAAAACTTTCATTAGGGCCTGGGCTGTGTGATGACCCCCTTGTATATAATACAGGTGCTTAGGAGGCTGAGACAATATCCCCAGGAAACACTGGCTAGAGAGACTAGGTAAACTGGCAAGTTCTAGGCTACGTGAGAAATCCTGCCCAGTAAATAAAATGAAGAGTGATAGAGGAAGATGCTGACTTCCACCTCTGGCCTTCACACACATGCATACATGTATACATGGACATCTGTACATGCATGTTCCCATATATATATACAAACATGAATACACACATGTAAAAATCCCCTTGTTTTAAGTTACATATTTGAAAGTCTAATGTTTTATATTTTCACAAATACTTTACATTTCCAATCAAAATTAACAAGCTAGAGCAATTTTAGTAAGTTCTTCCTAGCTTATTAAAATAGAACTATTTAAATTTATAAACTTATCAGGTATTCAAATACTATGTATAAACTTAATTAATTGCATTTCTTGTTGCATGTCAACTTTAAATCACAGGTGTTAATCAGGCACTTCCAATTAAAAAAATACAAAGCAATTAATTAAGTACAGCAACATGTCAGATAGTTTCTAACAGGTCATCTTGTGGGCACGTGAAGCATCTTTAGGGAAAAGATCAATTATCATTTTAATTTTACACTAGTCCACACAAGCAGACTATCACAGAGTCAAAGCAATTTCTACAAGTGTATGGATCTGCAAAGCCAATTATCCAATTGAAAGAGTCTGATTTGCTTCTGTCAGTGGCGCCTGCTCTTTGCACAATGATTGCATATACAGATCTGATCACTGGTTTAAACTGGGGACCGGGACTGAAGGATCAGATGTGGATCCCTTTTCCTGCCTGGATAATGGAGGACTCAGTCTCAGACATACTTTTATCTGTTATACCTCTTGAAATACATCCTTTGGGTACACTTCAAGATTTACTTTTGTGCAAGTTATTTTTTAACAGTTGTCCGGGGTTAACAAAATTCTTCACAAACCACTTGAAATACAGCTAATTTCTCTCCATTCTGAATGGCTTCATGATTTACCACCTTTTCATCTTTTATTCAATATGTTTCCTGGGACATTATTTAATCGTCATATTAAAAGCTACATTTTAAGATATATGTAGCTTTTGTAAATATATGACACACATCAATAAATTAAATGTAGACTCTAGGCCAAATATGATTTCCATCTTTATTTTTTAATTTATTTTTATTTCTTGTATGTACTGGGGATCAAACCTAGGACCTTGCACTACTAGGTAGGCATGGAAGCACTGAAAGCTACCTCTGACTTTCATGTTTATTTATTAAAACTATTCTTAGGTCACAGTGGAGGACAGTAGGCTTATCAATGCCAAAGTCAGCTCCCAGCCACTCACATTAATCATCTCATGACAATCTTTTTCATGCAAGCATGAAGTTTCAATAAATTTTGTAAACACATTCCAACATACCTAATTAACTTCATTTTACCATTGTTTTCAGAAAACGTAAGCTGTCTAGGTTAGAGGTTTCGCAAAAATAATCATCCACAGATTAGCATAATTTACATTGCCATGTTGATAGTTAAGATTGTTTCTAGTGTTTGATCTATGAACAGAATGACAGTGAACATGTATTTGCTCATGAACATGCTTTTTTTAAAAAAATTCTATTGGTTGATTTCCTTAGAAATAAAGTCCATTGGTAATATAAAAATTAGCAGATAAAGCTGGTTGTGACAATTATTAATTATTGCTTTTGATGTTTTTCAAAAATGCTTACTTGATCACAACTGTGTCAATATTGTATTTCTTTGTTTTGTTTGCATGTGCTTTAATTTGGGCAGATTGCAGACATTAAATGCTACTAAAATGATGCTTTGATTACTAATGGTAATACATTTCTTAGTAAACTTTTGTGTGCATTTATCTTCTACAATTTATCTGTCTGAAGCCTTTGTTTATTTTTAACTTGATAATTGTCTTGAATATTCAAATTAATCTTTATGCATTTTATTAACCTTTTGGTACTTATATTTCATGCCATCTATTTTCCTGTTAAGGTTCATTACTATATTGTGTGTTCTAGGTACCTTTAAGCATTTTGTTTTCATTTTCATGGAAATGAATCTAGCAGAATGAGCCACAATTTTCTGCTTTCTTTTAAATAATGTGCATGCTTATTTTATTATTAAATAAAATCTGTAAATTCTCCCATTTGTCCTGGTACCCACTAGTTATTTTTAAATTTTTTTTTCAAATATGCAACATGTTCAAGTGTTTGATGATTAAGCACACTGGAAATATCAGAAGTTATACTCTGTGAGATTTACAGTGTATATTGTAGTGGGATTATGTTATGTTGCTGCTGTTTCCTGTCATTGTAAATATTTGTCCCACCTATGTGTTTATTAAAAGCTGATTGGTTAAAGGCATACAGGAAGTGTGGGTGCGGCTACCAGGCTAAGAAAACTGAGGAATATCTCAGAGTACAGACAGAAGCAAGACACAGACGTGACAGAGATATGACGCAGACATGATAATGAGACAGCAGTAGATGCAGAGGAAAGAAGTTGAAATGATGCTCTGAGAAAAGGTACCTAGCCACCTGGCTGAACAAGATGGATTGAGTTCAGGTGAAGGAGTCTAGCAGGTTATATGCCTGGGCCCTAGGCCAATCAGCAGAAAATTAATGTAAGCTTCTGTGTGTCTCTGTGTTTCTGCCATAGTGCCAGACTGCTGGTCAAACTCTGCTCCAGGCCCAGAAAGTCTGGGCCAGAAACTTTATTACAACAGTATCTTATTAGGGTGCTAAAGTCCCGATTATGCAAACAAAAAATAAAAGCAAACAAAAAACTCAACTTCTTAGCTATAAAACATTCTTTTTTTTATAGAAACAAACTTTAATATTTTAATATAACTTGTGTAGGATAAAAAAAAAAGGACAGTCACTTTATAGCAGAATAATGTGATAGAAACATCAAAAGTTCTAATTTCAGACCTGGAATAATCTGGCTATTAGAATAGTAATAAATATTGTTAACTAGTTTATTATTTGATCAGAGTCTTTTTCTTTCCTACCTGTAAGGGTTTGTCTATTTTCTAGTCCTGTGCTACTCAAAGGATAGTTCACCACTGTGCAACAAAAACAACCTCACAAGGGGCATGATGAAGTCCTACTCTATCTGTGAAGAAGTAGAAACTTTATTTCAAGATCTCAACTTGCATCCCTGTTAGATGAGATCTCTGTCCACTGGAGATTCTGCCAGCTGCATCAGAAACAGAAACAGAATAATACTGCACTGATGTAATGGGCACTCCACCACACCGCACTGATGTAATGGGCACTCCACCACACCGCACTGATGTAATGGGCACTCCACCACACCGCACTGATGTAATGGGCACTCCACCACACCGCACTGATGTAATGGGCACTCCACCACACCGCACTGATGTAATGGGCACTCCACCACACCGCACTGATGTAATGGGCACTCCACCATACCGCACTGATGTAATGG